>JAYMFT010404239.1:4306-18703 GCA_038088735.1 Panulirus argus | reverse complement strand
TATACATACATATATGTATATACATACATATATGTATATATATAATTATCCCTGGGGAGAGTAGAGAAAGAATACTTCCCGCGTATTTCCTGTGTGTCGTAAAAGGCGACTAAAATGGGAGGGAGTGGGGGGCTGGAAATCCTCCCCTCTTGTTCTTATTTTCCAAAAGAAGGAAAAGAAAAGGGGGCCAAGAGAGGATTTTCCCTCTAAGGCACAGTCCTCTGTTCTTAACACTACCTCGCTAACGCGGGAAATGGCAAATATGTTTGAAAAGAATACACACACACACACACACACAACACACACACACACACACACACACACACACACACACACACACACCTTTCATTCATACCTGATCACCGTTTCCCGTGTTAGGGAGCGAGCGCCCTGAACAGAAGAAGAAAGGCCACATCCAGTCATCCATTTTCTAGCGGTCATAAGTAATGTACCAAAACCACAGCTCCCTATCCACAACTAGGCCCCACAGACCTTTCCATGATTTGCTCCAGATGCTTCATGTGCCCTGGTTCAGGTCATTGACAGCACATTGACCCCAATATACCACATCATTCCAATTCACTCCATCCCATGCATGCCTTTCACCCTTCTGTATGTTCAGGGCCCCAGCTGCTACCATATCGTATTTTCTTAAGACCTTCCACAAGGCATCTCTATCAACCCTATCATGCTTTCTCCAGATTTATGAATGCCACATATAAATTCACCTTTTTCTTTTAGTATTTCCCTTACACTTTCTTTAAAGCAAGCACCCGACCCACACAGCCTCTTCCACTGTAGTTTGAACACACACCTTTATCTCCCTTGACTTTATCCAGTGGCATTATATATGCATTTTGTCAATCATTAGGCACCTCACCATGATCCATACATACATTGAAAATCCTGTCTAACCAACCAATAATATAGTCACCCCCTTTCTTAATAAATTCAACTGCAATACCTTCCACTCCAGCCACCTTACCACATTTCATCTTATGTAAGGCTTTCCCCACTTTTTTTTTCTTCACTAAACCACTCTCCATGACTCTCTCACCTCACACACCACCCTGACGTAAACACCCTTTATGTATATTTCCTTGTTTGCTATTTTCTGCATTAGCGAGGTAGTGCAAGGAACAGATGAGGAAAAAGCTTCATTTGCTCACATCTGTTCTCTAGCTGTCATGTGTGATGCACAAAAGCCACAACTAGGCCCAACATGCATTTCTGTGATTTACCCTGGGTGTTTCATATGCCCAGGTTCAATCCTTTGACAACCTTTCGTCTCCTGTTTACCATATTACTCCAGTTTACTCTATGCTCTGTACACCTTTTACCACTTCTGCATGTTTAGGCCGCAGGCACTCAAAACCATTTGCTCTCTATTCTTCCATCTCCAATATGGTCTTCTCTGCTTCTGACGCATACATCCTCATTGTCAACCTCTCCTCACTCATTTTCTCCATATCTCCAGACCATTTCAGTACACCCTCTTCAGGTCTCTACCACTTTTTTGTTCTTTTTCATTGCTACTTACTCGATCAAATCATCTCACATCCCAGACATAAAGTGTAGGGGTTGGACTTCTAACACCCACACTTTACCAACCTATGATTTCAGGTCACCCTGCCTCCAACACAGAACACTGACAAGACATATGACCACTGTAATGACTCAACAAGCACCAAACAAGTACATCCCTAACCAAGTCAGTTTTTCTCAAACCTGATATACACTCATCAGAAACTAGAGTCCTCACTAGAGTCCTCAGTTATGTAGGAAATATGCTTTCTTGTATGCATTAAAGCCATTGCCCATCTCTACAGTATTACATACACTGATACAACATATCACAAGACCCATCATGTCCCAGATTTTACTTCCAAACTCAAGACTCTAGACACTTGTGTCTCAGTTGTCCTGTGTTTACCCCATAAAAACACACACACACACACACAACATAACCACATCTTGCCAAGAGAAAGTGGCTAGCTTCTTGAACATTGCAGGAGCCCCGTAGAAGGGGTCTTGGGGAAGGATGGTAGGGTAAGGTATTTTTGTAGATACATGTTGAAATATATGTTGCTTTGTATCTGTATTGTAACAGACTGTTAATAGATCAAAATTTTCCTGCATCTCTTCTTCAGAAAGAGGTGTCTAATTCAGTTGTAAATAATTGCTAGTTTGGATCAGTTGTGCCTACAAACAGTGAAATGTATCATTGTTGAAAGTTAGCAGATTCTTTCTCAATTCATTCCAAGCACTATGTGATCCAAGTTCTTGTTGATGTGAAGGTTTGCCCCACTTCATTTTTCTAATAGCTGTGATTTTTTCTTGCACCTCACCTTTTAATTTGTACATCCTCCTTGAAGGAAATTTTCTTATTGTCATTTGAATTTAATGCCATTGATAAGTTATTTTTATAAACTGTTGTGTGTCTGCCAGTATATTATTTGCAGTGTTTAGCTTTGTAAGTCATGTGAAGCATGTTTCATTCAGTTCCTATGTAAAGGAAACTAAGAATATATGGAAATGTTCCTCTTTTCATGTCTCCTGACTGATAGATGCAAATTTTTTGGTACGTGACAGGGAAAACCCATGATGACAAGTGAAAGGGTTTCATTTCTGGATGTATTGACAGTCATGTCCCAGAATGCCTTCCCCTTTCCCACAGCTCTTACTAATTGCTCTTCTTTAAAGAATAATCTTTTTGTTGGGTGCCTGGGATATGTCAGCATGACAGTGTCTTGCATTTGACACCATTAGTGTTCTGGTTGAAAGTTTCAGTGCAAATTACTGTGGTTCTCGCCTCAACGTTTGTCACCTGTCAGTTCCTGATTTGTTTGGAAGGTATGCATTTGCAAAGTCAAGGAAGAGAAAATATGCACTTTTACTTGGATTTTTTCTCTATATAGTTTATTGATGTATGCATGATTTCCTTTTACCTCAGGGCAGAAGTTGAAATAGTGAACTGTGTTAATAACTTCTGTTTCCATGGGGAGAGTATTCACTTTTACATCATGCTCACTCTGCTTCTTTGGAATGTTCTATCCCAACATCAGGTTCATTGTTGTCATTAACTGACAATGGGCTCAAGCCACTCTAGCATGCCTGCACAAAGCCAGTTGATTTTACTGCTTGTTTTTTGCTGGGATGTTTCCCTAGTAATTAACATAATTACCTAGATGTTATTCATTCTTTTCATCCCAAAGCCTAGACCAGGTCACATGGAGACATTTAAGGGCAACAGTAAAAGAAAGCATCCTCAGTTAAGGTCAAAGTAGCGTTTTTTTTTATGTAACAATTTTTATTTCACTTTTTAATCTCAAGAACGAGACTCTTATGTGTCATACCTTTTGATCAGTAAAGTCTAAAAGATTTCTTAATTTTTAAATTGTGTGAATATCAGTTTCTGCATCTGCTAACATGAATATATTTGCTGAAGTGTTTGATTGTAATATTGATGCACAGTGTATTAAACAGAGGAAATTATTATGTGCTTTGAAAGTACAGCTGAAATGCCTTATACTTGTGTGTTTATATTCAAGTATGATTAGTAGCACTAGTTTTGTCCTGCAACATAGAATTGTGCAGTATATCAGAAGTACTTAATACTTAGCATAGCAGTAAAAAGCATTTGTCGACTAAATCACACTGCATTCCATCTTGTCCCAAGCTACAGGCAGAGCAGGAACTGATAGAAGTAAGCAAATGACTACTTTCTGGTTTTGGGCAGTTTTAGATGATATTAGATTATTTTTTCAGTAGCACAGATTATGAAAATTTCAGTGTATGGAACTTAGATATTGATTTTATTTATGACTGTAAACATTGATTCATATTCAGCCTGATGCATGCACACAAATTCAGACACATACAAGAGGATGATAAATACTTTGTATTTAACTGTTTAATCTAACCACTTAAATCACCCTTACAGTGCTACAAGCTTGCACCAAGTGCCAGTATAAGTTTACTTTTTGTGAATATGCTATGGTAACTAGATTTTTTTTCTCTAATGCTTTAAAAAGAATTTTTTAGCTTTTAGTGTTATGTAGTGAATTATGCTTTAGCTGTTATGCATAACTTACACTACTCGAGTAATGGGTAAAGCATTGGGATAAAGATATATGCTTGCATCAGTTATTGAGCTCCTTAATGTTCCACTGTAAAGGAAAATCACTTCTTATAAGTGATGAAAAATACACTAAAACTGCAGTTTCATATGATGGAAAAAGTGATGTGCTAAATGAAGTGAATGAGTATATAAAAAGTTGGAGAAATAAAAAATGTTAATAGCTTGATAGTTTGGCTGTGGGTTGAAATATGAGGTATGGGTTACTCAGAGAAAGGTATTACTACTTGTAGTTTGAAAAAGGAAGAGTAGGAAAGTGGTGGTATTGTGTGGAGAAATCCATAATTGGTTTATTCAAGATCTTTAGAGTATAATGGTGTTCTCTATGTCTCTGTTTATGATACCTATTCCTCCTTGAGTTCCCTAGAAAGGGTTGGCTATGGCAAAAGAGTCTCCTCTTATCCCTGTCCATACATGCCTCTCTCGAATACACCATTCCTCACATACTTCCCCAATTTCTCTGTTTTCAGTACTCCTCTACTCTATTTCCCCATGTCACAAGTGGTCTTTCTCTCACACCAACTCCTTTAATCTTACTATCATTCACTCTCCTTTTAAACTCCCTATCTTGAATATTTTCCACATGCCCAAATGACATCAAAGTAGTGCATTTCACCTACTCTTCAATTCATTCCTTTTGCATTCCCTGCCACACTAAATTTGTCATACACCCCCTTATTACTTTCTTCATTCTATCTCGTTATATGACATGCTTCTCTCATATAACTCATTTCCACAGCCTGGATTCTTGACTTCTGTGCCTCACTTATTCCATGTCCATGTTTCGGCTGCATAAGTCAGGGTTGGGAGGACTGTGCTCTCCTTTAATACTTTCTTTACTCCCAAACTTACACCTCTATCCTTCATTATTCTGTTAAGGGGCCAAGTGACTCCTCTACCCTGTACTGCTCTCTCCCTCTCTCTCCTTTCATATCACCAGACTTAACCAAGATAGCTCCCAGATCCTTAAATTCTGTCACCTCTTTCTGTCTGTCTTCCTACATATCTATAACACAGTGTAGTACACTTTCTTTTCTCATTCTCTAAGGACTTCCAAAATTTATACTTTCACTGTTTCCTTTCAGACACCATTACATTGCTTTTACTTGCATTTACCTTCAGTCACTTATGCTTACTCAAATCATAAAACACTCTTGCAATGTTCTGCAGCTCCTCATCACTCTCAGCAAACATCACAGGATCATATACAAACAGGCTTGTCACTAGCCACCATACCTCACCACGACATCTCTACAGCCCTTTTCCCTGGTTTTGCTTTTGTCTCTCTTATCACTCCATTCATAAATATATTTTAAATGCCATGGTGACATCACATGGTCCTGCCTCACACCCCCATGTATACAGAAACTTTCACCCAGCTCTCCATCCACATTCACACATGCATTTGCTCCTCTATAGAAGGCTTTCACACCATCTAACAGTTGTCCCTTACCCCATATATGCATAACATATCCCATAAAGCATTCCACTCAACTCAGTCATATGTTTTCTCCAGATCCATAAAAGCTGCATAAAGCTTCTTACCAGTCACTTGATACTTCTTCACTGTCAATCTTACTGCAAAAATCTGATCTGCACATCCCCTGCCTTCTAAAACACTCTTTCACTTGCATATTTAAACATTTCACCAATAATCCCATCCTCTTCAGGTGAATTTCTTGCCTTCAGCCTTATTGTTGCTCTTTTAACCTCCCTTCATGCTATAGGCCCCTCCTTCTATATCCTTTTCCTTCCATCCTCCATTGCCGTGCATGCAACAACTGCTGCCTCACCTTGTCCCTTGTTCATAAGTTCTTCAAAATATTCTTTCCATCTTCCTTTCACTTCATCCTTTTGATTCAGCAACTCCCCTTCCCTACTACTCTCAATTACATTTCCATATTTACATCTCCCTCTTTCTTCTTTCATATCCTTCTAGTACAATTTCATATTTTCTTTTAAACTTTTTGCTTAACTTTCTTCCAAAATCTTCATCTACTCTTTCATTGATTTGCACTATCAGCCTCTTAACTTTCTGCTGATGTCTTATATTCTTTCCTCCTCTTCTGCGCTAAAGGCTAAGAAGCAGCACGAGTTCACCAGTTGTAGAAACTCTTTTGCCGTTTCCACCCTGTTGAGGGTGTTCTCAAAGGGAATGGGTGTCAGAAATATAATATGATATAGTATTAGCATTCTTTCTGACTCATCCTCTCCCTTGCTAATGCTTTTATTTGTCCACTTTTCCTTAGGTATTACCTCCACTTCTTCCTGATCCTCATCTTCACAAGAACTGCATAATGGTCAGAATCTTTGAAGAATCCTCTCACAACTGTAGCATTCATCACAGACTTTCTTAACCTTTCATCTAATGCCATGTAATCATTCAAACCCCTTTGTTCTTCTCTTCCTTGATTTCTAATCCATGTATATTTGTGAATCATCTTATGCTGAAAAAAGTTTTTTGCAAGGAATAAGCCCCTCTTAACACAGACATCTGCAAGACAGCATCCATTCTCATTCACTCCAGGCCCTCCCCATTTGCCAATTATTTTAGCAGTTTTATCACATCCCACCTTCACATTCATATCACCCATGACAATCACCTTCATCTCTTCCTCAAACCCATTTATTCTGTCATTCAAATTTCTCCAGAAATACTTCATTTCATCCTTACCTCACACAGTCTTCATATTCACAGGTGCATATACACTTACTCTTTGCTACTTCACAATTTGTCTTTCCTTTCACTCACACTATTTCATTCATGCTCTGTAACACCCTCCCACCCTCTTAGTGATAGCACAATTGCACATCCTTCTTTCCCTTTTCCCTGATAATTTTTCTTCATTCCCATCCATACCGCTTCTTCCATGCCCTCCCACAACTTGCCTTCATCATTTTCATTTTCACTCCATACACCCTGCCCAAGTATGTGGGTTTCCCCAATCCCTAGCACACTGAAATTATAATTTTTAAGATTCCCCACAAGCTTCCTCATTTTACTGTCAGCAGTCATTCCATTAACATTCAGAGCCATCATCCTCATTGCTCATCCCATTTACTCCGTGGCATAACTGGTTGATATGTACTTGTAAATTAAAATAAGGAAGAATAGATGTGATATGATTAATAAATTAGTTATGACAGTTTTATCATTTAGTGCAGAAGGATGAACAAATTTTAGCTATAAATGGCCTGAGTAAGATGAAAGTGGAGATAGACTCATTTCAATTTTGGGAAGATGGAGTGTTAGTTGAGCGAAGAGGAAAGGTGCAAGCATGATGGATTTGTGTTCTGTATCAGTGAGGAAAATGGATATGGTTTGAACCTGTTGGATTTATGTATTGAATATTATGGAGATGTAGATTGATTTGTAATCTTGATTTGTAATCACATATGTTGAGCATTTACATTTCATTAAGACTTTGCATTTGTGGATAATGTATTGCAGAAGAATATTGTATATCAGAGATTAAAACAATCTATGTGGAAGTCAGATTGATATGTGCAGCACTTTAGAGTAAAATTGCATACATACTAGCATGCTTTTCCCTGCACAATCCCAAACTCAGTTTTTGAATATTAGTCCACCATTGAACAAGTAAAATGAGAACCTAGCCAGATGGTGGCTTATGGGAAGCTTGAACTTATTATTGAAATGAAATGGGGAGGAATGGATTGGGAAGAGCTACCTGACAGTCCTTCATGTGCCACACAGAAGTGTTTTACAGAACAAGACTATGGAAATGGTGGGTTCAAGTGCTGACAGAGTTCCACAGCCATCTGTGACTAGTATCTTCATGTGAGATGTTCCTCAGGAAGGCATCCTGCTGGCAGAGCTTCATGGTCTTTCAATGAGAGGTCCCTGAGAAAAATTTCTGGGACAGTTTAGGACTTCAGGATGATTTGTTTAATGTGTGTGACAATGTTCCTTGCCTACAAAGGAAGTTTGGAGGTATGAGAGAGCACAATGGTTTGATCTTTAAAATAGTTGATTGTGGAATTAGACTGTCAGAGAACCCACGAGACAAAGACTGTGATGAATTTTCCCCTTGCTTCCAGGCAGAAATAGCTATGACCATGTTAGTAAATTTGACTGTTTCATTCTTTGCGAGAAATTTAGGGTTAAGGTGAATTTTCAACCAATCCAGCTATTGATGAGAATTGAGGAATTTCTAGTGATGAAACAAGAATGTATCAGGTTTCAGAAGATTGAGATCCTTCTTCAGTGACTAAGTAGATTTCAAAGCTGTAATGCTTGCTCATTCAAGAATAAAGGAATTTGGTAACTTGTCAGTTGTGGGACTATAAGATTATTTCCACACCCAAATGAAGGGGGTTCTTTAAGTACAGATTTTTAGGAGGCAAAGTTATGAATATAGGTAAGGAAGAAAGGTACATGTCTGAGGTGATGGCTTCTGGATTTCTGTGAGTTGTAGAGGATCTGATAGATCAAGAGGAATCTTTGGCAGTGAGTGTTCTGTACTAGGGCTGGTATACCAAGAAAAGAAATTATGGAATGCTTAGACAAAAAGCTGTGAAGTTTAATGGAATGGTATTAGGGCTGGATTTAGTAAGTGGTAAAAATGGAGAGGGAAATCAAGGCTATGCCCTCTGAAGTATTTCTGTCAGGGTTTCTTACTCACCAGAAAAAGTTCAAGCTTCTAAAGAATGACCATAGGTGTTTCCTTGTTGAAAGCCTATCTGTTTCTTCTCTTACCACTCAGATATCAGATCATTTAGAATCAGCCCCTAACAGTGTCAGAGCAGACCCTGAGCTATTGTCATCTTTTGATTATCATGCAGTTGCCCTGCTATATAAAAGAAAGGAAGGTCCACTCAGGTCTTCTGCTGAAGCAAAGAAAATCTCTTTAAGCCAAGTTAATTTTCAAGAGTGTTGCTTATTTATTGGGACCCATACCTGTGTCTGTTAGTTTTGGCTTGTGTTTCTCAGTCTTCAGCTTTCCCCTCAATGAAGGTGTTGAAGTTTTCACCTCAGGACCAAAGGCTTCTTCTTGATCCCTGTAATTCAAAGGATTTTTGTATGGTTTTTGGTCTGGAGAAATCAGATTCTTATGCTTCAGATCAAGTGTTTGCCCTGCAGAACCTATTTTTGATATAGTCCTGCTTGGAATAGAGTTAAACCTCGATTCTCATGGAAGCTTTTCCAGTTATCCCTGATGACTCTTACAAGTTAAACATCAACTCTCAGGGAGCATAGTTTTAGTTGATCTCTGATTTTTTGCTTCTACAGCCTCTTTCATGGAAGAAAGTATCAGTTTGATGCTAAAACCAAGCCCACACTTAGATCCAGCATCTGATCCTGGTTTTCTTAGATGGTATTTCATAGAAACCCAAGCTAAGGTAATGAAAGATAAAGTCTTTGTTTCAGACTTCCAGAATGCCCTTTTCTTTAGATACCATTTTTGAACATTTTGATGTCTACCAGAAGTTTGAGAAGCTAGATTCCCTCCTCAACCAGAAGCCCAGACCTCTCCTTTATCATTTTTCAAGGTGCCTTCTATATGATAATGCTCACTCTGCTTTGGAATTTCTTCAGATTGTTGAGCTAGACAAAGAAAGGATGAATTTTCCTATATCTAAGTTACATTAAGTTTCTCGTGAGCTGACCAAGACTGATGGGATTTGGAGATACTTATAGTTTGCTGATTAAAGTCTTTTCCTTTCAGCTTATAATATGGGAAAGTTGACTTATGGTTTCCATTTATGTGTCTGATCATTGCAGATTCTTTTCAATTATTACTGAGCATTTAATTATGTTAGATCTTATTGGGAGAGCCATGGATCTTATCCTTGAATTCTTATCTTTCCCATGCAGACAGACCTTTCTGAATACTCTGTTGACATGGTGAGAATGTAGATGATGGGCTGTGTTGTCTTTCAGTAGGTTAAGTGCAGTTAGAGCTGCTTTTCTTCATTCATGATCATCATCATTAAAAAAAAAGTTAGAAGGTATTTGGGCCAGTTCTGGTAGACCATTTGCTGTAAGCAAAACAGTGTTTCTTAACCCAAGTAAATTACTATTAAGTAATGGTAAAAAGAGTCAGCAAGTTAGGAACTGTGCCTTTTCGTCTATTCAGTTGCAAGAAGGCAAAGATGGCCCTTTGAGGCTGTCTGTTTAGTTCTGTAGATCAAGATCTTCAAGTACTGTAAATTCCTGTCATGATAAATCCATTAAGTTAGAACTGACTTCAGAACTTTAAAGATTTGTGTATGACAAAATAGTAATATTGGATATTAAGAAAGAGTGTGGGCTAGAATTGGATTTCTCAGCCACTCTTTTCCTAGAGAATTTTGGAGCAGCCTCAACTCAACTTTTAAAGGAATACATTCAGGAAATGTTGCAAGAGAGCTGCTTTTTATTGGCACCTTTCATGTCATGAAAGAGGGACTTTAGCAGAAAAAGAACAAATTTGGATGTGGTTTTCTTAAACACCTGCATCAAGAAGCATAGGTTCAAGATGATCACTTTGCAGAATGCCTACCAGTCCTTATGATTAAATGAATGGACAACCAATTTGGATCAAGAGGATGTTTACTGGCACATTCCAATTCGCTCATACCTTTAGCTTGTGCATAACCCCAAAAGGTTTTACAAGAGTAGTAGCCTTGCTGCTTCCAGAATTAATTCCCTCTGAGGCCATAATTTTAGCTTTCTTTGATATTTTTCAGTAATGTCAGAATCAAAGGAAAAGTGTTTTGGGCAAGGCTTCTGAGTCCTAAATTCCTCTTGAGGAGCATATTTTATGATCACCTAGAACAAAAATAATATAAATCCCACAGAGCTGTGTTTGCCTTAGGATAAATTTCTACCATCAGGTGGGCTCTGTCTGTCATCCAGCAAACAAAGGCTTGGATTAAACTAACAATGTCCTAACAGTTTAGTCCCAGTCTATGGTATTGCAGCATCAACTAGAACACCTTATAGAAATTTCAGCTTTGCAGTTTAGTGGAATGGCATGGCAAAATTGCAGGTAAAAAAGGTGATATTTTAGATGAACAATATATTTCCATCCGTAAACAAAGATCTTCGGAGAGCCTTGTCCTAAGAACTTCCTAATTCTCCTGCATGGTGGACAGATATGAGGAATCTCCAAAGGCCTCTGACTTGGACAGTTCCACTGACCTCTCTTAGGATTTGGAAAGGACTCCATAAGTCTCAAATATTAGGTTTTCATTTCATGGAGTGTCACATGATTGTGGGCCTTTGGAAGGAGAAACAAAAGTCCTTGTATATCAATATAAAAAAGTTGTTAGTTTCATGAATCTTCATTTCCCAGAATGTCCTGATTTTGAGATGTGGGATTTGATTTGTGATTGACAGCTCTGTACCAGTCTGTCTGATGAATTAGTTCTATCATTGAGAGAATAGTTCAGTGGGTAAGTAGTTACCTCACCAGGAGGAAGGGCATTTGAGGATCCTGACCTCCAAGGATCTAATGGTTTCCCTTAAGTTTGAAAGACACCTTTCTAGAGAGTTTAAGTTTTTCTCTCATCAAAAACTTAATTTTTTTGCTGTTAATTGAAATGCATTTATTTTTTCTTGGAAAAATCATTATGTATATGATGCTGGCCTACTGGTGTTACACAAGTGGAAGGTCACTTTTGTTTGGCAAGGCTGTATCATTGTCAGTGGACAAAAAGGATTACAATTTTGAGAAAGAGCTTCTCACTCCAGATGAGTTCATCCTTTCCCTGCAGCTGATTGTAGTAAAGTCTTGAAGTTGGATGAACTTTTTTGAATAGGTCCTTAGATTATGTAATTAATGATAATAATTAAAAAAGATACTAGCCTACCTAATAATACAAGAAGGCATTCTTTTTTTGAACGTTGTTCAGTTAATGAAGTAGTTATGATTTTGTGATATAAAGAGTAATGTCAAACTTGCTGCCAATGGCTGCCATGTTTATATTACCATAAGAGTTTGACAGAAATTGATGATGTGTGCAGTTTTTATAGACATTTAATGAAGACATAGAAATATTATTTTTCATTTCTGCCCACTGGATTTTAATTTCACTGCATTGTGCTCTATGATTATTAAAATCATAGATCTGTTTGCTTTTACATAAGTGCCATGGATGAAAAACAGTAATAGTGATGGTGAGGTGGTGTTTATTCAACAGCATCTTATGTTGTAGTAATTTGTAATATGAGTGGATCAGGTTGGTAAAAAAATTCAGGATAGAGCTGGAGTTTTACTCTGTTACATCTTGGTGTAAAGCCTGGCTCATGCAGACTAGCAACATGAGTGAAGAATACATCATTCGAATGGAGACCAAGCTTCTATCTCGTTGAGCTTCTGTATGTTTCACCCCCTGATTGGCTAGTGTCAACTGCTGGCTTCACCTTCTTCGATGACATCACCACCAAGTTTCCCACCACTTTTTACAAGCAGAGGACTCCTTCCCAATGATTTATTACATTATTTGTTGTTATGTATATGCAGCTTTTACTGCTTTTTTAATCCCCTTATCCAAGCCTTTATGGATTATCCTGGCTTCTTACCATCTTGGCAAGTGTCCACATTCATCTTTGTGTGGGACAATTGAGTTGGAGGTTTGATGCTGATGTACATCTGCTTTAAGTTCATAAAGTCTCTTTATGAACATAGGCTGTTTGGATATAGAGTGGATGTACGTGTGCATCAAGCCTCCAATGTACTTGTCATCTCTGTAAGAACATAGAGTGGAGTTACCTCTGCATTGAATTACCAGTGCATTTATCCCATACATTGCTGAATGTGGACATTTGCCAAATTGAGAAGAAGCCAGGATAATCCACAAAGGCTTGGATAAGGGGAAGAGAAAAGTAGTGAAGGCTGCATATAAAGCAATAGATACCATAATAAAACATCGGGAAAGATTCCTCTGCCTGTCAAAAGTGGCAGGTGACACTTATAGACACCTGGTGAGATAGATTTTTTGTCTCCATTTGAATGGTGTATTCTATCATGTTGTTAGTCTGTGTGAACAAGGCTTTATGCCAAAATTATGTAACAGGGTAAGACTTCAACTCCATCCTGTGTTTTCCTATCATCCTGATCCATTCATTTGTCAATATGGATTTACATATTTGTGGTATCTTACATGGGTGTATTCTTTAGTCAGATTTACAGTAGAGTCTCATCTTTGGTCTGCAACAGATTTGGGCTTCGCATTATACTTCACAGAGTAATGTATTATCTTCCATCTCCCTATAATTCTCTTTATGCATGAAAGGAATGAGAGTTGGCAATGCATGTGCACACAAAGGGAAAGGAAGGAGTAGGAAAGCAGCAGATTGTTAGAGGAAGAGGAATCATTGAAGATCAGAGAATGGGATATTGCAGATTTAGAATAGCAATGTGGGGTCTTTGAATGTGTGTTGTAAGCAGTGAAGTGAGAGTATAGTTTGAGTTTGAGGAAAAAAGAGAGCCATTTTGGAGAGGACAACATATGCACTTTTGTATCAATGAACTATAATATCTATAAAGATGGGGCAAAAGGCATTACAGCTCACTATAATGATATGGTAGGTCCACTTCCATGATAAGCCAAAATGATGTGTTTATATCTTTCCAGGGGTATTATGAAGTTCAGAGTCAGAATGCATGTGAGTTCCATTCCTTGGGTATAGGGCAAAGATTTACAGATTTACAGTCATCAAAGATTCCTTTTAACAAACTTAACATTGTTTCCATCTGATGTACCTAGACGTACCTTCACCAAGCATATCACATGTATTTAAGAAGTCCCGCTAATGGGAATATTTTCTGAAATCCTTGAGGTTTTTTAAGAAGTAGATATCTGAATGCTATATCATATGTGCAATGTGATTTCAATACTCATTTATCATAGATGTTTAAGAATAAGTAGATGTTTTGTTTGTGATAGACTTGTAAAGATTAAATCCATCAGTAATTTTTCAGTAGCTGAAAATCTTGTTTTTTATACATCAATGTACCCCTATTAACTTATTTCATGGAGCTTTATGTGTATTTGAAAAGTTTGGTCTTATTCACTGAAAACTTGTAATTATGATTTCGTTTTATTTTTTGTGTGAGAAATTTATGGATATTGCTCATCTTTTAAGGTGGTGTTTATTACTTATATAACCATGAAGATATGTAGATCTCCATATCTATCTCTTTGAGTATTAATATTGAAGATTATGACCCACAGTTAGATAGAGAGATTTATTCTTTAATTATATATATATATATATATATATATATATATATATATATATATATATA
>JAYMFT010404228.1:0-11047 GCA_038088735.1 Panulirus argus | reverse complement strand
CTCATCCCCCCCCCCCCCCACCAAAAAAAAAATAGGCATAAAAAAAGTAAAAATATATTCAAACACAAAAAATAATATATCCAACTTTATGTTGGCCTAGTACATAAGCAGTAAAGACATTCTTGATCATGTATTGAGAGAAACCAACAAGATATGAATGCAACAACAACCTAAAGTGGCCTAAAAAATAAATCCAACATCTAATTCCAATGTTTAGAAAATATCTTTCACCCTGCCACATATTACTTCAGTCTTTAAATTCCTTGGGGTGACCGTGTCCCAAATATACACAGTATATTGGTCAGGATAACTACCGGTTATCAAAGGCCAATGGACCATTCACCCTACAGTGCCTATGGTTGGTGATCTTCATCTCCATATTCATATGTGAATATGTCTGTTAAGTATGGAAGGAAACGTATATGCAAGAATGTTGATGCATAAAGGGATGGATGTGACTGTTAGCAGAAAAAATGAGGAGCTAGGGGTTTTACGAATGGAGGGGATGGTAAGAGAATACACGAGAGAGAGAGAGAGAGCAGAAGTGAGGGAGATATACATTTCCTGCAACCACCCCCTAAATCCCTCAAAACTGCAAAACTGCCATGAAGAGGCCATCCAGAAACTCACTAAAAAACAACCCCCAATCTCCTGACTTTTTACCACTTTTCATAAAATTATGAGCAACAATGCTAGAAGTTACATAAAATGGGGAGGAAGAGGGACAACAGAAGGCAGAGTAAATGAAAATAAAACCCTAATAACAAATGCTGTGCCCTCAGAAACATCAATGCTGCTGTAAGGTGTCATTAAGCACTTTGAAAATTGAGATAACATCCTTGAAAATGCTCTCAAATTTCTAAAATACACTAAGGAGGTTGTTAAAGTCTAAAGATAATGTATAAGGAATACTATCAACTGATGCCTACAAGCGTGTAGCCAGTTTCAATGGGTGAAAATGTAATGCAGTACCTCACCATAAGGTATGTTTGAAGGTAAAGGAGTCCCAACAATATTATATGGATGTGAGGCATGGGTTACAAATAAGGCTGTGCAGAGGAAGGTAGATGTACTGGACATAAAATGCTTGAGGATAATATGTGGTGTGAGGTGGTTTGATGGAGTAAGTTATGAAAGGATAAGAGAGGTGTGGTAATAAAGAAAGTAGTTGAGAGAGCTGAAGGGGTGTGTGCTGAAATGGTTTGAACATATGGAGAGAATGAGTATGGAAAGGTTGACAAAAAAGATATATGTGTTAGAAATGGAGGGTACAAGAAGAAAAGGGAGACCAAACTGAAGATGGAAGGATGGAGCGAAAAAGAATTTTGAGCGACTGGAGCCTGAACATGCAGGAGGGTGAAAGGTGTGCATGGGATAGAGTGAACTGGAACAATATGGTTTACTCGAGTTGATATGTTGTCAATGGACTGATCCAGGGTATGTGAAGTATCTGAGGTAAACCATGAAAAGTACTGTGGGGTCTGGTTTTGGATAGGGAGCAGTGGTTTTGGTCCATTACACATGACAGCAAGAAAATGAATGTGAGTGGATGCAGCCTTTTTTGGTCTGTTCCTGGCACTACGTCACTATCACGGGAAATACTGATCAAGTATGAAGAATCTTTTTCCACTCATGGACAAAAGTCTATATCAAGCTCAAGCCTTAATTGATATATAGAGAGAACTATGAAAGGGAAAAAGAAAAAAGACAAGAAAAAGTAATTATGAATCCGAATCTGTCTTTCAAAATGTGCCAGGTAATAGCTGTTGGAAAAACATTAGAAGGCAGAGAGTTCCAAAACTCTGAGATGTAAGGAAAGAAGCAGTTATCAAAACAGCCCATTCCTGAGTTGCTAATGGCCACACAGTAATTATGTGACACAGCAGCTTGCCAAGTATTGCGTGGTCTAGCTAGCGGTGAGGCGCATGAGCAGCCAGCTCTCACAAGCAAAAACCAAAGTAATGCCCATAAAAGAAGGAAAGTGAACCAACATTGCAGCGTAGGGTATGATGGTCAAATATGGAAGTTAGCCTGGGATGGTTTATAAGTCAGACCACTTCCAACTCAACTCTGACAAGTACAGATGCAGAAACAGAACCACCCAAGATGTGACAGCAGTACTCCATACAAGGTTGAATCAATCCATTGTATAAATGGAGCAACTGTTCAGAAGTAAAAAGTTACCACATCTAAACAGGACACCCAAATTCTTATAGGCAGACCTAGCTATCCCCATAATGTGTGGTTTCCAAGAAAGAATGGATGTTGCAGTAATACCAAGTATGTTAATTGAGTCAAGAGGTCCACGTATACATAAAATACACTCACAAGGAGCTACATAAACAACAAAATAAAATAATTATACATGAAAAAGACACCTATCTATAACAGCTGGCTGATTGCGACAGAAGACGATATATGTGTGTGACACAATCCCAGGGAAATATAAATTGTCAGTCACTAGAAGCAGGCGGGTTGGTTATATCAAAATGATGGCAGTTGCAGGCTGGCTAAGAGCAAGCCATGCAAAGGCTTCAGAGGTTCAAGGATCGACAAAAGAGGGTGAGCAAATGAGAATGTCCTCATCAATTCAATAAGGGTAAGAATGATCCTGATGATATTCCCTAAATGATATCTCAAGCTCATGGAGAAAAACCATAAAGAAGTGTTGCAAGTGGTTGTGTTTCTCCTGAGCTCCTAGTTCACTGCTGTGATACAAAGAATGGCACCAAATCCACAATTTAGCTGTCCCAGCTGTACTTGGGAATTCTCCTGGGACTTATTCATTGAGGAAGAAGGTAAGTTCATTTCTTGTTTGTTTTACACTTTTTTAGAAAAACTGCATTTAGAAATTAGGAATTGTGAGGCATTAGAGAAACTAGATGTTAGGATGAATCAGTGGGAAAATAATGCAGGCCACAGTACTGCAAAAATAGTTGATGTACAAGAGTGTGAATCACTGGTGACAAATAAAAAAACTGATGATACGATGGCAGCAGTGGAGATGAAGTTAAAGGATAAACATACCTTCCAGCCTGCTTGGGAAGACATGTCGACTAGCAGAAATTCAAGAAAGGGAGATTCTGACATAAAACTATTTTAGTTTACTAGAGGATGAAGCACAAGATCATCAAAGCATCATTCTGGATGGAGATTACTGAGTAAAGGATCAGAACCAGGAACTCTATGTTACATGGAAGAGGAAAAGAAATTTGTGCTTTTGTGGTGCAAAAGTGGAAGATATTCTGAGGAAGTTTGATGACAGTGTCTCAACACTCCCAAGGATTCAACGTTTGTTGCCCAGGTTGGAAAAAACAACATAGTTAATGGGAAATCAGAAGAAATTTTAGTGAAATATGGGGATCTCAGCTGTAAGTTTAAAGAAAGTCATAGGAAGTTAGTTATATCAGGATTTCTGCCCAGATATGATGTAAATCTGTGTCCTCAGCAAAATACTGGGTATAAAAAGTAGAACTGAGGCTCTCTGTAGGGAGGAAGAAAACATCTTTTTTTCAAATTTATGTGATCATTTTAATTGGGATAGAAGCCTCTGTGCCAAGGACAGACTCCACACATATATGGAATAGGGAAAGCTCATCTTGGCAAAGTGTTACATGAGAATCTTAAGATCTTTTTTCAAGATATATATTAGTTAAGTACTCTGAACATAGGAAAATGGAAAGATTGATTTCAATATAACAGAGAAAACAGCAAGATTGGTAAACTAAAAGCCAGAGATCTGATGCAGGATAGGAACAAGGAAGGTATAAACAAGCAGAGGTCAATTCACAGGAAGTGGTGGGTAATGGGCCAGTTGGGATACATGATGGGATGGGCAGCTGATGCTGCCATTTGGAAACAAGGCAGGTCATGGCAGAATTGAGCAACTTGAGATCAATTCCCAGGCTGTAGCAGGGAACAAACCAGGTAGCGAACAGGATAGGACAACTCAAGGTGGGGTTATGGACTATGCTCACATGAGCGGGCTCTCCAGTGCCACTGCTGTACATACAAATACCAACCAAAAAAGTCTCAGTCATGTATTAGAATACTCTAAATCAACGCATGAAGTATATGTAATAAATTTTCAGAGTTACATGCAACTGTATTGGAAGAAAATTATGATATAATAAGAATTTCGGAATTTTGGCTAGATGTTAGAAACAAATTTCCTCACTGAATATGCCATTTCAGGGTACAATATGTTTAATAGTGATAGGGGAAGTAAAATAGGTAGGTGGTGGTGTCTTGCTCTTTGTTAAAGCTTATCTAAATCCTTTGCTGAAAAATGTTGTTTCTGTCAATAACATCAACTTCATTTTTGTATAATGCAAAGAAAAATTTTGGAAAAAAAATAAATAAATAAAACAAATAAGTGGCATTAGTTTACAGGCCCCAGCACTGACACCAGGGGTAGAAAAAAGACCATATGATCAGTTAGCAAGAATTAGCATTGAAAACAATTCGATCATTCTAGGAGATTTTAGCACACCAATATCTAAGTGGGGAGAATACCATTCCACTAGCACGGGGCATAAGCTACACCTAAATACGCTTGACAGTACCCAAATACACTTAGTAGATAAACCTACTTACAAACAGAATATATTAGATCTAGTTCTAACCACAAATAAGGATCTTGTTAACAATGTTGAAGTCGGAGAAAAGTTTGGCGCAAATTATCACCAGTGAATTACTTTTGAGTTAACTTTCAAAATTGCCTGTAATGCTAGTTAACATTTCAGAAAAGAAAAAAATTTGCAAATTTTAAAGATTTTTGCATTGCTCTTGACAAGTAAACTTAGGGATGATGATATGAATGAAAGTGATGTGGACATAGCTCGGGAAAGCATTAGTAAAATGTTCAAAGCAGTAGGGTAACATTTGTGCCAACATGTAGTCGACGGTCCTTTTCCAATGCAACGCCAAAATGGTGGAAATATGACAAAGAGAAGTGTTTGTTGTCTAAAAAAAAAAATATATATATATATATATATATATATATATATATATATATATATATATATAAATAAATAAAAAATTAAAAAGACAAAAATATATAAATAACAAGTATGACAGAGCAAATCATGTTAGTCTGCACATAGAAACCAAGATACTTATACATTAGTATGAAGCGTACATTGCTACAAATAGTAAAAGAAACCCAAGAGAGTTTTATGGATACTTTTGAAGCAAGTCATTACCAAATCAACTGGTCCATTAATAGCTGAAAATGGTAATTTGGTTCACAACAGATGTAAGTGAGGAGTTTTTATCACGAAAGTAAAGCATGTGTCTGAGTAGGTAAAGAGAAGGATGAGTGGTTCAAGGTGAATGTGGGTCTGCGGCAGGGATGTGTAGTGTCACCATGGCTGTTTAATCTCTTTATGGAAAGGGTGGTGATGGAGGTGCATGCCAGGGTCTTGGAGAGAGGAGCAAGAATGTAGTCTGCTGTCAGTGGGGGGCCTGGAGGGTTTTTGATTACTGATGATACAGTATTAGTGGTCAATCTAAGTAAGAAAATGTAAAAGATGGCATCCGACTCTGGGAGTGAAAAAATCAAAATAGAGAAAATCTGAATGAAAGCAAAGGTATTTGGTTTAGCAGAAAAAAAAATAAAAAAATAAAAATGGAGAGAGCATGTATGGAGAGAACTTGGAATAAGTGGATTGTTTTAGATACCTGGGAGTGGATATGGCAGCAAATGTAACCATGAGAACTGAAGTGAGCCACAGGATGGGTGAAGGGGGGAAAAGGTCTTGGGTGCATTGAGGAACATATTTTGGGACAAAGATGGGTATGCATGATGGTTTATAAGTCCCTTTCATGCTGTATGGATGTGAGGCAGGGGCCTCAGATAACAGTATAAAGGACTGGGTGAACATGGAAATGAAATCTTTATAGACAATTTGTGTTGTGAGGAGGATTAATTGAATAAAAAATAACAGGGTAAGTGAAAGGTGGAGCAGAGCTGAAGAGGGTGCTGAAATGGTTTGGACATATGAAGAAGATAAGAGATAAAAGGATGACTAAGAGTGTTCACATGTCAGAAGTGGAAGGCAGGTAAAGGGGGAAACCAAGAATGAGGTGGAATGATGGAGTGAAAGATGCTTTGAAGGCTCTGGGCCTAAACATTCAGGAGTTCAAGGGATAGAGTAAATTGGAGAAATGTGGTTTACAGGGGACAACCTACTGTCAATGGACTGAAACAGGGCATATGAAGCAGTAGGGGGAACCACAGAAAGGTCATTGGAGACTGATTGTGGATAAGGGACTCAGGTTTTAGTGCATCATACATGACAGCTAAAGAGGGGACATGAACAAATAAGGCCATATCCTTGTCTGTTCCAAGCACTACCTTGCTAACTTAGGAAGTGGTGTACATGTATGAAAAAAATTATAACAATAATAACCATAATAATTCATGCATATACAAAAACCA
This sequence comes from Panulirus argus, assembly GCA_038088735.1. Taxonomy (NCBI): domain Eukaryota; kingdom Metazoa; phylum Arthropoda; class Malacostraca; order Decapoda; family Palinuridae; genus Panulirus; species Panulirus argus. The sequence goes on along the minus strand of JAYMFT010404228.1, from coordinate 4,605 downwards.
TGCCTAATTACATCATCCACAAGTGCCATAGAGAACCATACAAAATCATGCCTTCATTAGAATACTGTACCCATCCCTGATCTTCAGAGCCATACAAAACTATGACATTGCTGGGTCACAAATACCTACTTTACAAAGCCATACAAAACTCTAAGCATCCCATTAAATGGGAAAATAAACAAGATTTCAATTTTTGATAACACAGGTCATATAACAAGTATCAGAGTTCTAATGCTGAATAATGCCTTATAAAAGCAAAAATACAACATACAGCCATAATTAGTATTTACATTCCAGATAGAAAAAAAAAATATCTACATGATGCTCCTCCTTTCAGTAGAGATTTTTTTCCTCAAAATAGCACTCTCCATCCTTCACAGCAACTTCTGACCCCAAAACTACTTAAAATATTGCATTGGAGTACATAATTGCTTACTTATTCAAATCACTATTGCTAACTAGTGACAAAGAAATACATTTTGTTATGGTACAGGCAATTTCTATCATAAATTTCCAGTGGCGAATATAACCAAGAAAATTCCTCCACTCCCTGTTTCTCATGGTGGGGTTGTGACCACCCAAGGCCCAGGTTAAAGGATTATTCTGGCCTCTACTAAAGAACCCACAGCTGTGACAGTTAACCCCATAGCCTCACCTTTGTTAGGCTAAACACTTTTAAATTCACCAAAAAACTTACCTATGACATTCCATTTACGAAGCTTGAAGTAACCCATCATGCTCAGGTTTTGATCATTCATTATGCAACAGAATGATATAACTGCATACTCTTTTCATTTGGAGGAAGCTTCCAATCAGTTTAGTCTAGAACAAGCTGGCCTACAAGAGAACCTGAATAATGTACAATGCTTATCATCAGCAAAGGTGAAGAGGAGTCTTTTGTCACTTGGAGTTTACAGTTTAGCAGTGGCTTATACGCCATAAAACTTTGATTTTGTGGGCAGCACAGGAGGAGGATGGATTTTTATAATACTGGGAAAAAAAAAATAAATAAATCAAGAATACATCACTAACAGAAGGTCAGACTTTACAAAACTCTTAGGTAGAATATTTATGAAAATGAAGGTAGACCTTGACTCAATAAATTTCAGACCATTGAAACAATGTTTCAAGATTACAGCAACACATTATAAAAAAAAATTCTGATTTTCAGTGTGAACCTAACTATGAAATGTTACCAGATTCCAACTGCTTAACGTTACACCACAAGTGAAAAATCACCAAAATCACCCATGGGAGTACAGTCTCATCAAAGAAATTTTCACTTCAAGGAGAATACATTTCTCTGTTACTGGAATCAATCTTGAGCTGCAGAAGCATTTAGAAAGGTCCTTGGTAACACTATGACTCCAGAGAAACTGGTCCCAGGGAAATCATTAATGAATGTATAAGTTCCTATCTAAGAGTACCTACAATGAGATTTAGCCATAATGGCAGGAGAGGCACAAAGCCCTTACCACACACCTTGCTTGGTAAATAAGACTGCTCTTCTCAACCATCGCCTGCATTATGTAATTATCTATTCTTGGCTCATTTGGAACTGATTTCAACCTCATGTCAAATATCCTTTTATGTTTCTGTAGTTATTCTTATTTCTCCTGGCAGTACACTGAATAACTGTTCTTACTTTCCAGCTGAGCAGCCACATATATTTGTTTGCTTCACTTTCAGTACACTCCATGGCATTCTTAAGACTCAGTAACTCTGCATTTTCCTAGTTGAGATGCATTCAGGTTTACCACATTTTCTTTCACACCTTCAATTTGTTACGATGCATAAATTACCATACATCTCTCGCATTTTCTTTAAGCTATTTAGTTGCAATTCTTTCAGCCTTTAGTGGCAGTCCATTTGTTCCATCACATACACCTTCCATGGATAAAGGACTTTCTTAGTGGAAGGTAACAAAAGATGCATGTAAGGGAAGCCTTTTCAAAACTAGTTGAGGTCACTAGTGTTGTGCTGCAAGGTTCTGTCCTGGAACCACTGCTCTTCTTCATTTTTGTGAATAGCTTGCCAAAGGGGTTGCATGCCTACCTGACTATGTCTGCAGAGGATGCCATGGTAACAAGGGAAGTAAAAAGGGAGAACGATTACACCAACTTAAAGGGACACCAGACAAACTCCAAAGTTGCTCTGATACATGGTTTACAAAACTTAATACATGTAAATGTAAAGTAATGATGATGGGACACAGAAAAGGAAGACCTTAATACAGTGTAATCATTGTCAATCAGGAAATAAACTGCAGGAATCTGTGTATGACAGGGACTTGAGATTTGATATATCCCCATAACCTATCGCCAGAGGCCTACTTTACAAGAATAGTAAAAGGGACAAACCGTCTGCTGGCAAATATTAGATTAACATTCAAGTAAACTGATGGGGAGATATTCAGGAAGCAGTTCACATCCTACATTAGACCAAAACTAGAAGAAGCAAGCAGAACTAAAAAAAAATGTCCAAGTGTGGGCAACAAAGATGACATCAGAATCAAGACAGCATAGTTACAAGGAAAGGCAGAAGGCATCAAATTTACCGATCATTGAAGCAACAAGAGTGAGGGATGACTTAAAACAAACTATAATTTCTTAACTAAGTTGAAAATGTAAACAGTGAAAAGTTCTTCGAAAAATATGGAGACAGAGCAACCAGAGGCTACATGATAAAATCAATTTGTTAAAGAAGATGTAAAGAAGAACTTTTATGATAAAAGAGGTCTGGCAATATGGAATAAACTGAGTTATGAGAAAATGAATGCGGGCACCTTAGAATACTCTTTGGGGGGATTTCTACCCCCCAGCCCAGGCTGGGCCCACTTTGCTATGGTGGCCACTGATCAGCCATGCTGTTGGAAGCTGTGGTTTGCAAGCCCACATAACCATCACAGCCAGGCTGGTCTGGTGCACTTTCTAAATACTTATCTAGGACCTTCTAAAATTTCTCTAATAAGCATGCCATGGCATTTTTCAAAATTGCAAGCAAATTGTTGATGACACTTGGCCACCTTATGTTCAAGGTATCCTCTCTTTTAATTCACAATGCACCTTTTGCTTTTAGAGGAAATATCTTACAGCATTTTCCAAACTTGTCATGGCAGTATAGTATTATTTCTGAGTGTGGGTTGGGGACCATGCCTTCTAAGATTTTTGGAGTGTAGATAATCATCTAGATCTCCCATCTGCATCCCTGAGAGTACAACCTCAATGATTTCATCCATTCTCAGTAATGCAGTTACTATACCATGTCAATATGAGCCAAGAAAAATCTTTGAACGATTTCTAATTCTACAACTTCAACCAAATTGTACGGTGAGATTACCATACACCAGTATTCAAAAGGAATTTGTGCTTTGAGAAGTGTCATCACTGGTTTTTCTTTCCTTGTTTTTAGAGTCTGCAGGATCTATCCACCATCCTTTTGGAGGAGGCAACTGCTGCTTTATCATGTTCGATGACGGAGAGGTCGTTAAACATCATTACTTCGCGGTCTTTCCTACTTTTTTTATTTGAAATATTCTTCCAGGATTCTGCATTGTTCTTGATTCATTAATTTTCCTCATACCATCTGAGCTGAAATGTACAGAAATGTACAAAGCTGTATAACAGAGAAAGTTCAAGGGATGAGGCCGCAAAAGCATAAAAGTCCCTACCAGTAAAGTACAAATGGGTAAATACACTCACATACTCACACTAATGCTAAGACTTTAAATAACTTTAAGCAAAGTGCATTAAAACTGGAGATAATATGAGAAACTGATATAAAATGAATAAAAAAAATGATCACAAAATAACTAGAGAAAAGTGAAAGAAAAAAAGTAATAATAACAGGCAATGCCGCCAGATGATGTGCTTGAAAATTTTTTTCTGGATAGGTACTATTGTTTTGCCCATAAGCTAACAAGCTAATGTTCTTAAAAACTTTGGGAACAATTCACGACCTTAAACCTCTAACCTCTCAACACTCTTTTGTCCAACACTGTATAAATTTCATAAACTGTATAAAAACATCTCTATCTCTACACATGCCCAAATCACCTTAAAGTATTATGTTTAATCCACTCTACTGTTACACAATTTATTTCCTGACTTAACAAATCTCTCATACACTCACTCATTTATTTCTTCATTCATACCACATGCTCCTCTTGATAGCTAATTTCCACAACCTGGATTCTTGACCTCTGGGAACTATTCCATGTCCATGTTTTGGCTGCATAGGTCAGGGCTGGAAAGACTATACTGTCCCTTAATCCTTTCCTCACTTCCATATTTACATCTCTACCCTTCTCTATTCAATTAAGGAAAATGTGACTCTTCTACCCTGTACTACTCTCTCTTATTTCTCCTTTTTGTATCACCAAATTTACACAAGATAGCTCCTAAATACCTAAATTCTGTCACCTCTTCCAGTCTTTCTACCCCATATCTATAACCTTATCTACAACAATAAAGAAACTTTTAGATGAGGTCCCACGTCAGTCAAATTCCCTCCCCTTATATAACAAATCTATAACAACATATATATATATATATATATATATATATATATATATATATATATATATATATATATATTTTCCTCCCC
>JAYMFT010404218.1:0-18703 GCA_038088735.1 Panulirus argus | reverse complement strand
ACACACACACACACTCTCTCTCTCTCTCTCTCTCTCTCTCTCTCTCTCTCTCTCTCTCTCTCTCTCTCTAACACACACTACAAGAAGAATCAAAGAAAACAAGAGACGATGAAATGTCCCATCAGTATGACGAGCTTGCGCTTTCATATAACTGACATAACAGAAAAGGTTACATCACTGAAGCAGAGGACAAACTTAGAGAGAACTCCTCGCGGATGGAATCCTAGCTCTTAAGTTAAGATAAATATCTCATCGGTAAAACCTATAATGATGTTATTGAAACAGCATGAATCACTCCAGTACAGAAGAGATATACATACAAAAACAGCATATACATTTACATAACCCAATACACAGAGGGGTTGGTATCTAACCTAATACTAATACAGCATAGACCAGTTAACCTAACATAGCAATTTATTAAATAAATTAGCGTTAAAGGAAAATTTTGAATACATGATCAGTATCAATTTCATAATTGATGGCCAGTGTGGATTCTACCAGGTAAAAGTTGGCATACATTAAATAGTATTTCACAATAGTGATATGCATATAACACTGTACTGCAAGGAAAGAGAATGAACACTGTTTTTCTAGATTTGCTTGTGAAGCAATTGACAAAGGAAAACATACTTTTATTGCTAAAATTGGCAGAACAAATTAGTAAAAGTACAACAGGTAAATGGAGTATTTGACTAACAGAAAATGCAGTGTTGGCAAATGGAACCGAACAGAAAATATAGTGGTGGCAAATGGAACATAGATGAGAGAAAATTCAAAATGATGGCAAATGGAACAATGAGTGAAGCAGATATTCTTCTTGTAGGAGTACCACAAGGAAATGAATTACCTTCAAAACGAATAATATTGATTTCTGAAGTGGACAGAAAAGGTGCAATGCAAATGATGAGAGAGTAAAAGACGATAGAAGAGTACAAAGAAACACTGCAAATGCTTAGATGTAATCTGCAAATGGATGGAAGAGAACTTTGTGGAAAGTAATTTGAGTATATATTTAATATATGGAACTGTTAACAATAAATCGATGTCTCCATACAAAGGTCAAAAGGGAAAGAAACAGAGGAAAAAATCTTCATTGGTGACTCAAAACTCTTTATGCTGTGTCGGGAGTTCCCTTACCCTCACCGACCTCCAGGGCGTCGATTGTGTCCTGTTGCTTGTTGAATTCCGTTTGCACCTCCTCCGTTAATGTCTGTTGGGGACGCTGGTGAAGGGAATATTTCCATCTGTGGCTGTGGAAGTGGGAGGAGTATGCTAATGATTATGTTGTTGGCGTCTGATATTCGTAATTTCCCGGGTTGGAGAGCGTGTATGAGTATTATTTTTTTTGAATGTGGAGGACGGGTATTGACAGCGCTTTTACTGCATTTGCACACCACCCGTGTAATGCCCTACTTTTTATATCTTTTTCTGTTTCTGTGTTGGGAAAATAAGCGTTGATGATTTCTCTAACCAGAGCCCCGTTTGCCTTGTGTGTGTGTGCGTTGGCAATCGTTCCCTCAGGAGCATAGATAGGTTTGTTCACTTGATGTCGCAACTACCAAATCAGGTGAGGCCATACTGTCTCATGTGTTGTGGTGAGATTTGCTATTTTCGGGGAACTGTGGACACTGAGTAATGATTTACTGGGGAAGTTTGGCCCCCAGGTGTTAAACCATGAGATTTTATCTGCTTCATTACATTGTATTCCTTCGTCCCCGCCCTATAGTGTTTGTTATAGAGCCTCCGAGGTTTATATATCAAAAGTCTCCGATGTTATAGGCTGCTTCAGGTATCCTTAATATCACGTAGTAATTTGGTTTTCCTGAGTCTCTCTTGGCTAAGTTGACAAGCTTAATTGAGTTTATTAATTTTAGTGAGAGGATTGCTTTGAGTACTGGAAATCGTCGAGTATTCCATGTTGTTGGCGCTCTAACTGCAGCGCCTTCTCCCGCTTTGAGCTAGGCGTTGAGACTGTTTTGGTAAGTAATATAACCCGGAAATTTTTATGGCCTGGTGGCTTGGTAGATCATGATTATCAAAATGATATGTGTTTGTTGACGCATATACGTGATTTATGTGGCAGAGGCGTCTGTTTCTCTGTCGATTTGATGCATCACTGGTCTGCCTGAACTTTCCTGCAGTTTGTTTTTGCTATTGCCTATGCTGCTGCTCCTACCTAGAGCAGGGTTGCAGGCCAGGGTTATGGGTGTTGGTGTCACAACCACAGTTGGTTGGAATAGTTGTCTGTATCTAATCAGCAGTTACCAGGGTTGGGAGGATTCCCTACCCCACCCCCCGGTGATTTGCATATATACGTGACTGTTAATATCAACAGTGAGTTGCCATTTTAAGGATTTTTTTTTCTATACGTGTGTGTTCCTATGTATTTACCCTCCCCATATGTGCTTGGGTATATAACTGTGTTTTGTGTAAGGATTTTGTAAACATGGAACTCATGTGTGTTTACGATCACCTGTATGTTTATGTGATTACTATTTGCGTGTTACGGGGAGAGAGTTTTACACTAGTGTTGCCCCGTCTCTTAACCTTGTATATATGTAGCATGTCTTTATTCCTATATTTGTACACACACACACACACACACACACACCAGCCTAAGCCAGGTACCCATTTGTCGACCATCGCCAAGAGGAGGATGAACGCTTGCGCTGTAAGTGCGATGACTGCCTCGCCCAGAATTCGAACCCATGCTGAATGGGTCTCAAGTTGGCTCATAGTCAGCAATATTTCTCTGTATGTGGCAGTACTTATAAATGTGCCTTGTTTTCACAGTTCACACTAGGTAAACGTTACTATAGGTAGACCGTACAGATAAAAAAGCTTTGCAAAAACGCTCTTGCATCTGTATTCCTTTAGCTTGCTTTCGACCCTTTGAGCAGAAAGTACACACACATGATCATGACTGTATGTGAAGGTATTCATGTCTTTCTGTATATGGGCTTGCGCGCCTCTGTTTTCTGCATGTGCTTGTTTGTTCATGCCTTTGTGTGAATACGTGTAAGGGATTTTGAAAGTAAAGATACAAACGTGTACATTGGATATGTGCGTGCGTGAGTGGCTATGCTTTTGTTGTTGATCAAAAGGAATATCTTGGTGTCTTTGTTATGGTTTTAGATGATGAGGAATATATTAGTGTTTGTTATGGTTGTAGATGAGGAATATCTTGGCGTCTTTGTTATGGTTGTAGATGACAAGGAATTTATTAGTGTCTTTGTTTTGGTTTTAGATGATGAGGAATATCTTAGTGTTTTTGTTATGGTTGTAGATGATGAATATCAGCGTCTTTGTTATGGTTGTAGATGAGGAATTTCTAAGTGTCTTTGTTATGGTTGTAAATGAGGAATATCTTAGCGTCTTTGTTATGGTTGTAGATGATAAGGAATTTATTAGTGTCTTTGTTATGGTTGTAGATGATAAGGAATTTATTAGTGTCTTTGTTATGGTTGAAGATGATGAGGAATATCTTAGTGTCTTTGTTATAGTTGTACATGAAGAGAAGTACATTAGTAGCTTTGGTATGGTTGTAGAGGAAGCTGAATCGATCACTACCGTATACTGGACGTACGTGAATGTTTCTGTTTACAGACGCATCTTAGTCCATGCCCTCTTCCCGACAATTGCTCATGACGTAGACTTACTCCCACTCTCTCCTACGCTACTTGTCTCTCACTTCTCACACCCCATCTTCCAATGAATTCCTTACATTTCTCTCTGTCCCTCTCCCATCTCGGCCTTCCACGCACTCTCTCTCTCTCTCTCTCTCTCTCTCTCTCTCGTCTGTCTTCCCGCGCATTCTTTTCATCCCTCTTGATTTCCCCCACAACCACTTCTTTCCCGCCAGCCTTGCCTGGCGACTAGAGCCGGTACGTTCTGGCGAGGGGGCGCCCAAGCCCGCCTGCCTGCCTGCCTGCCTGCTTTATTTTCTCTGACAACAGGAGGCGTGCCAGGGTGGTCACCAGCCTCTGTCACCACTGTTTACGGCACAGGAATAGAAGCAACGTTTTGTTCCTCGCTGAGTACCACCGCTCCAACTTCATCCGTTTTCTTAAAATCCATTTTTTTTTAATATATTTCCACTTGTATTCTAGAATACCTTGGATGATTCTGGTGATGCAGATTAGTGCTAATAGAAGTTTAGGTAATGGTGAGTATGACCTATCTATCCCGTCAGGATCATTAACTGTCGAAACTTCAACTGTTTTATGGTGTTGCCGGTCTGCGCCAGTAGGCGAAAGTACAGTCTCATCAAAGAACTTCTGACTTCAGAATAGTCTATCCCGTCTTTGCTAATTACTGTAGCGCAGTTTTCGAACGACAGAAGCCTCTAGATGAAGGAGCCCTGGGGATGTATAATAATATAATGATAATGTATTATTAATGGCTGAGAACTCCAGCTGCATCAGCCCAGCCAAACTAGAAGAAATCGAAATTGCTGTTTGGTTTCGTGGTACTGTGGTTCCTGCTGCTGCTGCTGCGCAACGGATTAAATTACAAAAACAGAAACAGGAAAAAGAGGTTAATAATAAGCTTAATTACAAGAAAGCAACCAATTTCACACGATTGAAACCCGAAAAAAATATGATGATGAAACAAGGTAAAAAAAAAGAGATAATAGTGGAACAAAAACGAAAACAAACAGTAGCCATGATAAATGTGTAAGGTGGCAGGAGCGTGGGGTCGGGTCTCTCGCCAAAACCAGAGTTGCGACGCGCAAGACAGCGTACCAAGTACACAATCTAAGTTAACATAAAACTAGAGTGTAAAATGTAAAATTAGACCGTTACACTCCTCAGCCGCGGCCAAGTTAAGGGTGTTTTCCGCCCTAGTAACTGAACACCGGGGAGATCGGCCTCTAACCAAAGCTGTTGGGAATAAGGGAAGTGATAATTAAAGGATAAGCAAACACACACAGGCTTACAGCGTATCCATCCAGGTTTACAGATGATGAATGCTCTCTCTCTCCCTCTCTTGTCTTGATAATATTAAATGCAAGATTCTCAGCGTTGCAGAAACAGAGAGGAGAATGTCACTCGCTGCCAGAAACACCTGCATGTACCAGTGCGAGGCAAACGCTGGGATCCGACACGTGTGACTAAAGGGACAGCCTGGCTCCTGCCACAGTAAACCCTGGCTCCTGCCACAAGTACAACCTGACTCCTGCCATAAGTACAGCCTGGCTCCTGCCACAGTAAACCCTGGCTCATGCCGCAGTAAACCCTGGCTCCTGTTACAGTAAACCCTGGCCCCTGCCACAGTAAACCCTGGCTTCTGCCACAGTAAACCCTGGCTTCTGCCACAGTAAACCCTGGCTCCTGCCACAAGCACAGCCTGGCTCCTGCCACAGTAAACCCTGGTTTTTGCCACAAGTACAGCCTGGCTCCTGCCACAGTAAACCTTGGCTTCTGCCACAAGTACAGCCTGGCTCCTGCCACAGTAAACCCTGGTTTCTGCCACAAGTACACCCTGGCTTCTGTCATAAGTACATCCTGGATCCCGTCATAATAAACCCTGGGACCTACTGTGACATACCAAGAGCACATTTTGGTTCCTCTTTGCTAAAGCAAAACAGCTTCATAATCACTTGCATAGGAGCGCTTACAAGACGGAAGAGGAGATAACGTTTAAATGTAAAAGATCAGTGCTGGACAAAGTGGGACATTTTATGGTGAATAAAATTGAGATCTTGGTATTATATAGGTTAAGGTCACGGTCCGAACACGCCACATTCACAGTCCAGTCTGTTATTTAATGCATGTCTGTGTTAATGTACACACTAGCGATCACTTTCCAGTCAAATCACGTTCAAGAGGGAATCTGTAGAAATATATATCGACTGGGGCGGAACGTTACTTAGGGCGTTACTCCCCGTGTGAACTGGTTACAGCGAGCTGCTCACAACCCATCTTGATGCTTAAGTGGTCACTAAGTTTGGTGGTGTGAAACATGGGTCCAAAGAGGAGGAAATTATGCAAATGGGGTTATGAGAAAGGTATGTCTACTTGAAACATATATTAATGAGTATACGCTTTTAATAAATTTATCACTAAATATGTAGCCTCTGTAAATCAAGTCAAACGATTCTATCGCTTGTTTCCAGAGTAAAATGATCATTTAATTACTGAAAAACAAGATGGAGAAAGTTAAAAGTCTATTTAAAACAAAATAATGATAATATATATATATATATATATATATATATATATATATATATATATATATATATATATATATGTATATATACTTCCAGTACATTCATGACTAAAAATATTGCCTGCACAAATTATTATTCGAACGATCACGTCGCTTGTTTTCAGGTGAATTGTTTAATTGAAACCGTGACCGGATCCAGATCGTGCCTGTACTGGACCGCGCATGTGAATACCCTAGTACCGTGACCAGAATAACATCATCCCTTGACTGGACCGTGACCGTCACTATAGTGTGAGTAAAGCCTACGGGTTATTTGAAAAACACTGGGTTTGTCTCACGTAACTCAGCTCGTAGTCTGTAACGAACGTGCATCAATGATTTGCGTAGGTGGTTAAGTATTAAGGTTAGCGTTAGCCTATTCAGCTTCTGTTTGTGGGACACGGAACGGTATTATCCCCCTGGAACGCGACGGTACATGGGAAGGACAGATAACAAGAGTCCTGGTTGCTCATGAACGTGTATTGTAACATGGCTCTGGATCCACAAAGAGTTTCAGTTTGTATTATGAAATACAAATTGACTAAATAAAGTTTATTTATTATTATTATCATTATTAGCCTATCACGTCCATGGGTTGTACCGACCTGCGCAACAGACTGAGCGAGAGCTTTCACGGAGTAAGCCAGTCAACAAAAAGGTTGGAGGGAACGACGTGGATGACATTGAAAAGAATTACTATTATGTTTGGCCTCGTCCTCTGATGATAAAAACAAGCAAGAGAGGCATAGAAATGTGATTGTTTCATTACAGTCCAATTAAACTGGGACACTGGTATGTAACTGCTATATACCAATCCTGGTGTTACAGTCATATCAATTAAAAACCATGGGATTATATTTCAATAGCTAGTAAAAGTCATTATATCATTGTTTTGTTATGACTGTTCCTCCGCTCAATAGATGGCGTGGACAAACATGCAGGAACACCTGAGGTATTATTGTCTGCTCAAAGACTTTTGCTCGGAAAGCCGGAGTATTCCAAGAAAATGTTTGCGCAAGAAGGGCACGCTGCTCGTAAAAGATTTCAAATATTTTCTTGTTTTATGTGATTACCGAAGGTTTATCATTCATTTCATAAAGATGATGGTTCAGTAAACGTGAATTCATGTTAAAAATAAATATTATTTTCACTGATACAGTATATGATGGTTAGAGTCAACACCTCACAGATGACCTGGGCATTTATATACACGGAAGCCAAAGTATAGTTGGCTTCACCCTACGAGGAATTATTCTGGGTGGAGTGCCACTGTAATTTCCATTCCCAGTATGGGTAATTCTAGGTCCAGGAAGCGTAACACGTGATAGGGCGTCACAGCCGAGACTGCCATTGTATTCGTTGTGTGGTGGATTGTTACCGGGAAGCGTTTAATTGCCCCTCTTTTCTTTCCAAATTCTCTTTCAATCTTTTGTTTCTTACGGCTAAAAGACTGAGGATTGGTTACACCAATATCGCAAGGTGGGAAGATTATACGCGTAAATATGAAGTCCTCTTTCCTTGCAGAAGCGTTACCATGTCTTGTGCTGTTTGACCCAACTTGGTCAGTATATGTGCGTGTGGATGGGGGAGGTCATGGTGACCTCTTTTAACTCTTAAAACAGGATGGCGAGAAAGACCAGAGACATGGTCATCATACCCAAGAGTCGTACCGTCGTGCTCAAGGGCCGTACCGTCGCGTCGTGTTCAAGGGTCGTACCGTCGTATTCAAGAGTCGTATCGTTGTGCTCAAGGGGCTGAGCTCCACCTCACAGAGGCAGGGGTCATATAACACATCAGACGACTCCAGTTTACCACACATCCAGCGCGCGACGCGAGAACAGCAGGAAGGTTAGCACGGCCCCGGATTCAACAAGTCGGGCTCCTCTTTAAAGCAGTCTCCTCGTTCAGGTTCGTCTGATGTCTAAATTATTTAGAGCACCTAGTTCCCCCGTTATTCTCTCCCAGTTTAGTACATTAAACAAAACCTTCCTATTCCACCTGTACGCTGTACCTTTGCCACAACGTTCACCCCCTTCCACTTGGAGTGCTCTAACTTTGCCTCGGTCACTTGGATGTTGCAATTTTGCCTCGGCCACTTAGGCGCTCTGACTTTGCCACAACCTTTCTCTGTTCTACTTGCATGCTATAACTTTATCTATCATGCTGTCTGTGGCTCCAGCATTTGGGTAGATAATCCATGAGTGAGATATACATAGCAGGAAGAAGAATGAATAGAACAACGTCGAGTCTCATGTAGCAGTCTCGTTTATTCTCTCAGGATAGTTTATTTTCTGATGACCATAAACGAGAATGATCATGTTGTTTTACATCCTACCCACGCAGAGCCATTTTGTTGATTTGTTTGCTGTACAGACGATGGTATTTTGTCTGGATTACGTTCGCCTTTTATAATTTGTTTCCATTTGAAGGAAAGTCCTTGAAATCATTGTAAAAGCCTTTTTTTTTCTCTCTCCTCTCTTCTGTTTTATCATTTTTACGACGTCCTGGGTTCTGAATGTGCTTCGTAGTTTCTTTTTCATTCGTCTCTTTTTTATTGTAGAAAGGTTTGAGGGAAAACCATCGATAGGAAAATAAGACATAAGGAAGAAATCGTGGGTCTTACCCACCTCCAGCTACCAGTCGTCAAAACGAGGCACAGAGCCACTCTGTGTCTGCGAACAAGGGTAGCTTTAGCCCAATATCTGGATCTGCTATGTTTGTAGTACATGTGAAGGCCAAATAACAGAAGACTAGATGATCTTCCAATGAGGTTATCTGGTGGAGGATAGTAAATTCTTAATCTGTCAAGATGGAGACAGGATAGGGAAGCAGATGTACTGGGCATTATGCAGGAAGGTTTTGATTTGGTCCAATACCAACATAGTTATATAAGGAGGTTAATCGAACGTCAGCTTCGTTTTCTGCATGTGAATGGTTATGAGCCTCTTGGAGAACCATTCGAAGGTCTGGAAATTAGTTTCTTGATATGTTTTTGTTTTTGTAAACACATGAAAAAGGGGAGACACCGGATGAGGCGAGAGGACGGAGCAGAACCGCAGATAGGACAAAAATGTTAGAAAATGATAACATCAGAATGAAAGAAATGTACAACAGAAACCGATTTGATTAGTAGGAAATGGTAAAGAGCTGGAATTTAAGAATCTTATGAGGGCAAACGTACGTGATACTTTTGGAGTTGTGAAGAAAAAACTACTAAGGAGATAAGACCTCACCTTTTCTGACCAGAGGGTTCCATGATTAGTAAGGAGGAAAACAGAAGGTAAAGGAGGAGGTGGTCTGGTTCCCCTGATAAGAGAAAACGTTAAGTTTCAGAAACGGTCATAAAAACAAAATACAAAGTGCTAATAGAGAGAAGGTTCTGAGGAGAGTAACAACGATGGTACCTGTATTTAGAGAGTTGAGTTGCAGGAAAAGTCTGGAGGCCTTAGATTTGCCCATCATAGTAGGAAGAAGAGTGAGAGGTGACCCTAATTTCAACCTATCAGTTTTAAACCAGCTTAATGTCGTGGGAGGTTGACAATTCTTCAAAGGACTGTGGAACAGAACAACCAGATAAACATAATAGCATGAAATTAGAGAAGGAATTTGATAGAAAGGATATGAAACAGTGCTTTTATGAGTGTAGTAGATGAATGAAATAAAGTGAATGAGGATACAGTAAATGCGAACATACTAAAGTTTCAAAAGTTGCTTGGCAGTAAAGACCGTTCAGAAGATAGGGCCTGAGGTACGTAAAACTTCCTCCCTGTACAGTACAAATGGGTAACTACAAATAGGTAACTGCTCACACACACACACACACACACACGAGTGTAGAATTCCTTCCCCGTACTGCAGAAGTGAGTAATTATATACACACATGCTCTCTCTCTCTCTCTCTCTCTCTCTCTCTCTCTCTCTCTCTCTCAGGTGTTGGAGGTAGAGGATGGCGTAACAGGTGAGCCGATACTGTTAATTATTCACTGACGGGTCTAACCCCACTTATATTCCTTCACAGTGGCATTTGCCCGTCCAGCTCTTGCTGGGTTGTCCTGCTGCTGCTGCTGCTGGATCGTTATGGTGAGCTTCCTTAGGGGTCGTCTTGCCAAGCGGCTTTGGTCGTCTACCCCTCCCCCCCCCCTTCCATTTGGGTCTTCCTGTTACTGGAGTCGTCCTATTGGTGTGGGTCGTCACACAAGGTCGTCTTGCTTAGGAGCCGCTTTGCTGGTCGTCTCAATACAACTGACAGGATGAGATCCACCCTTGTGATTAAGGGTCTTTCTGGTGCGATGCCTCCTGTGGTCTGATCCTGCTGGTAGTGAGGTATTTGTTCAGTCAGAATGGTCGTTCCGATGGTACCACCATTCTGACAGTGTTGTTCTAGTCGTCGTGTCCTCCTGACGGCGGAAGGGGTGCGTCTTGACCACAACTTCTCTCTGGGGTAGCCATCATTATCCTTGTGATGAGGTCCTTCTGCCAGACGGGTCGTAGCCTTTTCGATAGCTTCGACCAGGTTTGAGGAATCGTCCAGGTGAGGGAGCCGTCGGCCTGCGATCTCTGTTTATCCATCTTTTAAGGGGGTCGTGGTGGATTGTAACGCTGGAATGGAAACTTTTTTTTTGTGTAAATTTGCTTTTAAAAGTAATTCTGGGGTGAGAATTCCTACCCTTAGGATTCTCTTTATCTCGAGGTGACCAGGTCATGTTAGGTGTACTGGTGTGTTGCCCTGCTGAAAGCTTGTCTTGGTGAGGTTCCTCCCCTGCTGAAGGGCTGGTCTTGGTGATTTTCCTTCCCCTGCTGAAGGGTTGGTCATGGTGAGGTTCCTTCCCTGCTGAAGGGCTGGTCTTGGTGAGGTTCCTCCCCTGCTGAAGGGTTGGTCATGGTGAGGTTCCTTCCCTGTTGAAGGGCTGGTCTTCGTGAGGTTCCTCCCCTGCTGAAGGGCTGGTCTTGGTGAGGTTCCTCCTCTGCTGAAGGGCTCGTCATGGTGAGCTCGTCCTCTTTAAATGTTCGAGCGGTGGGGTCGTCCTGCTCGAGGTCTCTTTGTGGCTGAGTCTTACTACTCAAGGTCTCTTTGTGGTGAAGTCATCCCACTCATGGTCTCGTTATGGTGGACTCGTCCTGTTTGAGGATTTGTCTTATGTTCGCATGGTCGTCCTGGCGGGATGATGGCAATGGGGTCGTCCCAGATGGATGATGGTGGTGAGCTCGTCATGGTTCTCATGTTCTGGCTACACCTTTGGTTGAGTCCACATTCGACTGTACCTGTGAGTTGGCTACAGACAGCCCTGTGAGCTGGCTGGAGCTGGAGCCAACCCCTGTGAGCAGAAGCTATGCTCTTGGGCTCCCCACATCACATCTGTTGGCTCTAGTCTTAAGAAAAATAAAAAAAAAATGGTTGATACACTCGGCTATTCCTGTAGTAGTCTGGCTGCGCCTCTAACCAGAACCCCTTGATTGGCCATTCCTGTGGTTAGGACACGCCTGTGGACAGGGTACATGTCAAACCTCACTCCTTCGGGTGGTTGGAAGTACGGCTGAAACATTCAGTTAAAACGCAAGGGACCGTCTGTTTGTAGTGTCCGTAAATGATGGCCACCAGCTGGGTGGAAGGTGGTGGCCTGAGTCAGTTAAGGCTTTTCGGGCCACTGGCAGTACAAAGCCGCCTCTCCCAGCGGTGGAAGGGAGCCAAGTGTAACGCGTCTCTAATAACATGTCATGTCACAAGTAAACATCATCGGATGAGAAAATTATGTAATGATTTTAAAAAATATATAATTTTAATGAAAAATAAATTTTTAGCAAATGCTTAAAATTTTAGGGCTTTATGGCAAAAGGAAAGTCGGACGGTTGAAGCCCGACTGAGAGATGAAATCTCCAGCATTAAGGAAGTAAGAATAGTTTGGAATTATCGTTGCTAAAGGACAGTACAACCCAGAAGATAATACGGGGTCAGTACCACCTGAAGGGAAGTAAGTACTCCCTTGAGACAGCACAGGGCCAGCACCAACTGGAGGGAAGTATGACCTGTGAGGGTCAATAGCACCTGAGAAAGGCCAGCACACAGCCTAAAGGACAGCATGGAGTCAACATCATCTGAAGGGAACACAGAACACGGGAATAGAGAATATTTTGGGTGGTATGAAATGCATTTCACGTATCGTTACGTGTTGTGGGGTAAGCTGAAGATACCTTAAAAATATTTTTTTTCACTTCATGAAGAAATGAAAAGTTGAGAATCGAAGTTCTTAGATTATTAAATAACTTTTCAGTAAAACTTAGCCTCCCTCGATATCTTCAAGAAGTAAATCTCTTCCTGCAGAAATTGTAAAATAAAAGACGAGACGACACACTGTGTCCAGAACACAGAGTCTCTTGCTGGGATTATATATTAAATGGTTCGTCTGCCACTGACACTCCTGGTCGTGTTAGGGAGAGTGTGTTCTGGTTGACGCTTCTGGTCGTGATGGGTAGAGTGTGTTTTGGCTAATACGCCTGGTCGTGTTGGGGAGAGTGTGTTCTGGCTAATATTCCTGGTCGTGTTGGGTAGAGTGTGTTTTGGCTACTATTCCTGGTCGTGCTTGGTAGAGTGTGTTTTGGCTAATATTCCTGGTTGTGTTGGGTAGAGTGTGTTCTGGCTGATGCTTCTGGTGGTTTGGGTAGAGTGTGTTTTGGCTAATATTGCTGGTCGTGTTGGGTAGAGTGGGTTTTAGCTTATATTCCTGGTCGTGTTAGGTAGAGTGTGTTTTGGCTAATATGCCTGGTCGTGTTGGGTAGAGTATGTATTGGCTAATATTCCTGGTCGTGTTTGGGTAGAGTGTGTTCTGGTTGACGCTTCTGGTGATGATGGGTAGAGTGTGTTTTGGCTAATATTCCTGGTCGTATTGGGTTGAGTGTGTTTTACCTAGTATTCCTGGTCGTATTGGGTAGAATGTGTTCTGGCTGACACAATCCTGTTCGTGTTGGGGAAAGTGTGTTCTGGCTGACACTCCTGGTCGTGTGGGGGAGAGTGTTTTGTGGATGACGCTCCTGGTCGTGTTGGGGAGAGTGAGTGTGTTCCGGCTGACGCTCTTGGTCTTGTTGGGGATAGTGTGTTATGGCTGACACGCCTGGTCGTGTTGGGGAGAGTGTGTTCTGGCTGACATACCTTGTCGTGTTGGGGAGAGTGTGTAGCTGACACCGTTGTCAGCCACTGCCTCGAACCCTGACCTTCACCGCACACGAGGAACTTCATTCTCACAATACCCCAAACGATCTACATCCTGACCCTTAGGCCAAGATTTTAAATGTCGTTTGTGTGTGTGTGTGTGTGTGTGTGAGAGAGAGAGAGAGAGAGAGAGAGAGAGAGAGAGAGAGAGAGAGAGAGGACAGGCGAGTCAATTTTGCTATGACTTAAATGTGTAAACAAACATATGATATACTTACCCAAGAAGGCGTTATGGATTGGCTTGACCTTTGGGAAGAGGTTGTGGTACACACACGGATCTGCAACAATAACAAGAGCAGCGTCAATGACCTGCATCAACAACCAGCATCAATAACCAACATCAATAACCAAAATCAGAAATTAATACCAGTAACTAACATTGATTACCAACCTCAATATGGCTTTCTACTTTACATTGATGTTTCCCTCCTTCACGACGTTTTTTCCCTGATCATTTATTTACATTTTTTGTCGTTTGGTTGATTTCCTGTTTTTATGGAATGATTTCATGGGATGTCGATATGTATACCAAAAAGAAAAGGAAATTAGATATTGCGTACATGATCATTATAACCTTAACCCTTGGTCTTCAGGTTGTAATTAACATGACAATGAGAGTAATTAATTCAACAGCATATTACCTTGAATTCCACTCGCTCCCCCCCCCCCCTACTGCTTTAATGAAGTGTGAAGGTCGCGGACGACGGGCAGAACCCTGCGGACCACCGTCCGTGGTTCTCGTTTAGGGCGGCAGGGCCTTGGACACCACCATAGTCCGTGGTTTTTCTCATGGAAAGCTAGCCAGGGACGCCAATGTCCGTTGTCCTCATCATGGACGGCAGGCCTTGGGTCCTACCGTCCATTGTTCTCATCACGGACGGCAGGGCTTGGTGACCGCTGTCCATGGTTCTCGTCACGGACGGCAGGGCGCTTCGTACCACGAACCATCATTAAATGCGTTAAACCCGCTTCATTATGAGTGTAATATGTTTGCGTCTGAAGCACGACACAGGTATAACAAAATAACTCAAGCTGGGCTTAGAGTCCACTTTCTCTGGGTTCCATCCCGTATTTGGCTTAGAATGCACGATAAAGCTGATTAACTGGCTCGAAACATCTGCCTTGAAAGTTGAAGTTGATTACCACCTGGGTCTGCCAGCGAGTAGCTTTAAAGCTATCATTCGAAAAAAAACATGAACAAAATCTTTTAGACTTTGGGAGTAGTGACATTAATACAAGCAGGTCTATTTACCACCACAGTATCATACAAGAAGAGCCATATATATACACACACAGTTCCACCAACAGGATTAGCAGACACCTCGATGTTGTTGTCGCCCTCCTGTTGACAGTGAACGGACCAGATTCAAATTTTGCCAGCAAAGTAATGCTCACACCTTGGAGCATTATATCCTTGGCTTTTGTAAAATCAGTGAGTTCAGATATGATACTTGCCAAACATTACGAGACATACGTAAACATTTCAGCCATAAAAATGTTGTACCTCTGGTACTTGGCAACTATCATAAATTTGCTTATTGTAAATAGTTCTTTCTCATTTTAGATACGTAATTCGATCACTGTTTTTCATCTGTTGTAAACTTCACTTACCATTTAATTTGCCAAATCATTCGTTGTGCTGCCCAAACCATGTCAACACTTTTCTCACTATGTAACCTGTAATGTAGTTCAATCACTAAGGCCCCACCAGTCCCTGTACCTTTAGTGAACACTGTATCCTCTTTTGCGCCACCGCCCACGCGAAGGGTAGGAGTGCACATTGAAATAGCCGCAATTGCGGCAAAAATAAAAAAGAATCAAATCACGATGGATTTGTTTCTATATTCGTCTGTTCTATTCATATCTAAGTCACAGTTGGTATACGGTGGTCGGGAGACATCCCTCGTTCCCATATCCTCACATTGCGCACTACCCTATCGACCACACCTGGTAATTCTAAAACTACACAGACGAGAATCGAGTCAATTCGTATATCTTACTTCTAGTGCAGCAGCCACCCATTTTAAGTTTGCCAGGGATAGCAGGATAACTGTGTCGTGTGTGACGGCGAACACAGAGTAATATATCTGTTATTTCTTTTTCTCTGTGTGTATATATATAGAGTCCCATAAAGAGGATTTGCCGCTTTTCCCTTTATCCTTGTGTTTCATACTGCCGCTCACAAAGAGGATAGAGTTAGACTAGGGTGAAGCCTTCAGCCCATCCCGTTATATCAGTCTCGTGTCCATTTCGTCAACCTTTTAAGGCAGTAGTAGGTCAGCGCTGGGCACGAAGGGACGAGCCATGGGTCTGATGGCCTGGTTATTTCAGTGTAAGAACATGAATGCCTCTGCCACACCTCTTCAGCCGGTTCACTGGCAATGTCTTCTTTCGGCTCGTCAGCCTCTTCTTTAGTCTTTTATGTAGGCAGAATTTTTCAGTCACTTTGGCTAGCTGGGAAGTAATGATGCAAGATAACGGTCAGGCATCTTCTCTCCCTTACATATATAGTAAAACTCCACCAGCACTGTCGTAGTTATATAGAATCTTATATATCAATTCATGTTCACCTTACAATCATGGTGACTTAAGTGGGGATGAAAGGTGGGGACATGAAGAGCGAATGAGAAGGTGGGACTGGAGGATGCACTAGAGGATGAGTTCCCTGGTCTTCTACCCCCCTCCCCGTCCCCTAAGTCTGGGTCCCCTAGACGATGATGAGAAGGAGGGATTAGAACCCTTAATCCCATCTGTCCTGGGGACACGGAGAGAGGAACGGGATGGAGAGGTTCAGAGGGACCCACTGGTTAAATGGCCTTTGCAGGCGGGCTATCGTCAGTACCATGGTCCCTGTGCAACTAACGCTTCTTGTACATTTTTCCAGCCGTGAATCTTGCCGCGGTCATGTATCATCTTATGGTCCACCCACAACAGAAATCGAAGCTACAACAGGAACATTGCCCCAGAACGTAATTAGCCCTTTTCACGACGTGCTTTTTCATGAGGTCAGTTGTGTGAGTAACTTAACGCCAGCCTCTTGAAACATTTCGCCCTACGACTAGCAGGGCTGACCACACCGCCCTGAGACCTGCCAACAACAGTGGAATAATTTCTGCGTTTGTACCCTGTATGTTGTAAGGGTAGGAGGGCAGCAAATCTGCCCTAAGGGAACTGGGCGTCAGTTACCTTTGCCAGCCTGAAGCATTGCTGTTGGGGACCTCCAGATATATATATATATGGTTAATACTCATGGAATGTACTTGCCTGTTTGCATCTGATTGCCACCATGGAAATGGGATTAGAGTTGAGGGTGACAGGTGAATAGTATGATCATTGTGTGGTACGGATTCTAACTTAATGGTCTTTAGCTGTGATGGGTATTATACCCAAACACGCTTACGATACACTTACATTGTCGCTAGACGCACAGTACACGGGAGATGGTCTCTGAAGTCTTCCTTCCAAAACCGTATAAGTTATGATACCCTTTTTTGATGAGCCTTCCACCTACTGGCGCTTTAAGCGATCTTCTGCCGTGTATTTATAGTAGACAACACACACACACACACACACACACACGCACAAACAATTGTGCCCACTCCACACATACACCAACGAAACAAAGCCTTTAGCACACACCCTGGACGGGTTATAATTAAAGATTCATGATCAACTGTTGCCACGACAGGGTAAGGGGATTACTAGGTTGCTAATCATTTTTAGCGCTGTTTCTAACGGCAGACCATCTTATGCCACTGGTCGTGACGGCTTATCCGCAAAAACAATAGAAGCAAAGAAACATGTACGATTACGAAAAAAAGGAAAAAATCTTTAATTGGACACCTAGTGTCAGGACTCTTCTGATAACTGACTTATTTTGTAACCAGTGCAAGAGTTAACTTACTGTTATTTCCTTCAGCGTAATATAATACGTTGTTTTATATATGTAAATATGAAACTGCGTACGTCAGGACGGTAACAAGTCAGCACTAAGGTTGAGGACCCCAGGGTTGTAAAAGGTGCGTGGTTGTATGCAAATGCAAATGTAAATGGGGTTGAAGATAAGAGACAAATCGATTAATAAAAACAAAACTAGGCAAATACTCCTATGATAATCTCTCCCGAAAGGCACAACATATTGAGCTATAGTGATATGCAGCACAGCAAGGACTAGGTACATGGCTGTATGTCGTGACAGCACAGACCAAGTCTTCGCCCCCAGCACAGGTGTGTCAATTGGAAAAGAACTCAGCTCCATTTCAGGGGAAGACTTCGATATCACACGACGTTCTCCCGAGGTCAGAACCTCCCCGACACCGACCCTAGCTTCCACATGAGAGTTCTTCAGTGAGCCAAACGAACATTGAGTCAAACGTCACAGCTAACTCAATGCACGACGAACTATACTACGGTGATCAAAAAAGAGAAATGAACAAATACACGATGCTCTAGGATATACAGAAGGAGCTGTGGCGATCTAGAGCGAAATGCTACTGAGAGAGTTAGCGGTGCTAAAAACACAACGACAGAAACATAAACAAGTGGTGCGGATATAAAACCCAGCGAGTGTGACCAGCGAGGCTGGCTTGAGGAAGGAGAGAGTGCTCAGGAGCTGGTGTCACCCTCCCCTCCTGTGGCACCACCGTCCAAGGTCCCGCTGGCACCTGCGGCCCTGAAATAACACGAGAACAACGCCTGAGCTAGGCTTCTGCTGCTGCAGTGGCAGCTGACCAAGACTGCGGGTGGTGGTGGCGTGCGGCCTCGCCAGGACCTCCAGCGTCCTTCGAATTGAGAGAATGAGACGTTATTACCTTGCACGGTGATGTGCCTAGCCTCCTCCACAGTATTACCTTAATACCACACTGACTCTTCGTAACTGACTCGAGGTATGAGTTGCTCATTATAGCATCAAGAACTTACAATGGGTTCGCTCCGTTTAGTTCATCCTAGCACCGAAACTGAATCGCATCCCGCAGACGCTGTAGTAAAACCATTACGTGTTAGTTTCAAATTACAAGACGCTTTATTAATGAATACAAATAGGTAATATACTCGCGTATATTCCCGCCTTAGCGTGAGAGTTGTCGGGGACAGACAGATGAGAGATGGAGAGAAAATACGCGCTTGGCACCTTTTGTTCGCTCGTTTAAAAAGTTGATGTAGTAGGGTAGGAATCCCAGTCCCCGCTCCCGCTCCTCTTTGCTGTTTACTACGACACACAGGAGATATATATGGTTAGCATTCTTTCCCCCCCTTTCCCCAAGGAATATATATATATATATGTAT
>JAYMFT010404207.1:0-18704 GCA_038088735.1 Panulirus argus | reverse complement strand
TATATATAATAAATCCTGTCCGATGCATGAGGTGTAAACTATTCGCAGAGGCAAAAGTCTTTGAGCAAACCTCAAAACCAGAGTATCATTCACGCGTTCCCATCATTAAAATGTGAGGCGAGGTATACCTGACACTTTGCGCCCTCGAAACTCCTTGAAAGCTGATGGTGCAAGTGCGGAGCCGAGAGGGTGGCTGCAGCGATGTGGACGACGATGACGGTGTATCTCTGATGGTGCTCTTTGTGCAGCGGTGCTGGTGACGGCACGTAGCAGTGCTGGTGATAGTGCGAGGTGACGATGGTGTGTAAGCGGCGCTGGTGACGGCGTGCAGCAAAGGAGGTGGCGGAGCGCTCATGATAAAGGCAGTGGCGATGCTGAACCAGCGACGCCCTGGAGCAACGGTGGTGACAGATGTTATCGGTTGTGGTGATGTGTGGCGACAGCGCTTCCGTTGTGTAGTGGCGGTGGTGGTGGTGGTGGTGTGGGGCAGTGATGGCTACCTGCGCGAGTAGCGATAATGATCATCGATGAACTTGACGATGGTTTCCGGGACTGTCCTCTATCCCCGCAGCTCAGTCAACGGCTAAAAGCTTTCCTGGCTTACCAAGCTGTTTGATGCTGCATTTCTCAAACACTTGGCTACCTCAGTGAGGACAGCCGCTGGCTGCCACAATCCACGGCCACTACCACCATCACCACCACCACCACTCCTGAGGTCTCCCCAGCCATCGTAACCCAGAGTCCAGCTGAGCACGACGCGGCTGATCCCGCACATCACACGGCCACACGCCTGCTGCCCCCACCACCTCTACACCTGCCAGGGTAACGTACGTACCCCAGGTTCAGGAGAGCGTCATCACACGCTCGCTGCTGTCCCCATCAACAAAGGAGTTACACTGCAAACGCCAGGACTTGTCTGTGATATACAATATGTCTAATGAACACCCGATTCTCTCACTTTGCTCCTCAGAATATGGTACGGTCATTTCTCTCTCTACATCCTTCTTCCTTCGTCCCTAATACACACTCAAAGGACGGTGCCCCATAAGCGTAGGTAGAACACTCTCTCTCTCCCAGTACTGTACAGAAAGGTAATTATACAACAGACAAAATATCAAAACAAAACCATAACTTATTCACCATGTTATAAATTCAGTATTAACAATACGGCCAAAGAAATAATCTGGTAACAACCGTAACACTTCACAATTATTTTCTACCAACATAGTTCCCCGCCTCAATGTACAGGAGGAGGAGACGAGCCCCTCATCCAATCTCCCTTGGCTGCCCGCTTTGCTAAACCGCACCCGCCCCACTACCCACCTCGTACCTAACTATCCCCAGGCAAAATCAACCTCTCATTCGGTCAGCGTCACGGTGTCTTGGTGTTGCGTGAGGCAGACCATTTTGTAATACTGGTTGTGACGTGGTTTGCGTCAGGCCTGCGGGCAGGGCCTCCGACCAAACTTCCTCTTGCCTGCACTTGCAAATTACCCGTTTAAGTATTACGCCGCCAGCGGAGTGGTTGACCACTGCTGACGGCAGGGGGAGGGGGGGGTACGTGTCAGGCTAATGATTAGGAAGCATTGGGTGATGGCAAGAAGCAAGGGGGAGGGACGGGGGTGTAGGTTAAGGCAGGGTAGTTTCCCCCTGTCATGAGCATGGGGTACGTAAAGGCTGGATGGTGCCCCCCTACCTCCTGCAGAAGGTACATTATGCCTGGATAGTGACAATCCCCCCCCCCCTCAGCAGGAATTACATTATGACTGAATGGTTCCCCCTGAGGGTGGTACCCCTGCTACCCGATGGAGGTGCACTAAGGTTGGATGGTGCCCCCTGGCAGGAGGTACGCTATGGCTGAATGGGGCACCGTACCTCCGGAAAGTGGTGAATCATGGCTGGACGGTGCCCCTTGCCCTCTACCCCCAGCAGGAGGTACCCATTAGCCAGATGTGGTACCCCTTACTCCAATCAGGACACTGGTGAACTAGTCTTATGGTTGGATCTGGGACGTGGTATATGGGAGTGATTTGGTGCGGACCCAAATGGACGCTAAGCTAAGCGGCGTCGCAAGGGCTGCGCACCGAGTCCAGACGCAGGAACAGGCCACCCCTTGTGACCCCTGTAGTTCCTTTGCGCTACCGCTCACAGGATGGACATGGGGTGCACAATGAATTTCCCGGGGTTACCGACACAAATCACCATGACAAGCGTAATCACGGCAACATAACCAGAGGAGGTGTATGAAATGAGCACATGTGACAAAATGGAAGTAATGAGTCTATAACTTTAACAGACGGATCACCACATGGAAACTCCTCCCTTTCTGTTGCCTCCTGAAGGTGGTGGTGGTTGTGGTGGTTTGAGGAGTACACACACAACTGGTGGTTGAGGCTAATATCGAACTTGAGCCGCCAGGGAGTGCGGTGAGAGCCAAGCCTTCCTACTGCTACTGACGAGTTTGAGCCACCACGTGAGGAGGGAGTCCTCGGGAGGGGGTCCCAGGAGCAAGCAGCGTGGCAGAGGCCCAGAGCTTCCTGGGAGTGAGGAGCCCTCAAGGCCTGTGAGTGGGGGAGGCGCTAACCCCTACCTCACCTCCGGCGTAATTAACACTTCACAATCACAATTATAAACGACGCGTTGCTTTCCCTACCCAGCGGTGAGGCATGTCACGGACGATCGACCACAGAGTCATGAATATCCTTGACGCACGCATCATATATATATATATATATATATATATATATATATATCCAAGAATATGATATCACAGATCTGCCTCAAGAAATACCATTACTATACGCACGTATGACAACAGTTTGATGATAATAATAATAATAATAATAATAATAATAATAATAATGACAGCGGTTTATTGAACTAAGGCAGCCATTCGACTGAAGATACACAAGTATTATAGAAATTACAGAAATGAGTGGCACTAATCACAAATGCTTAAGATCAAGGCAGGGCTGGATAATTCCAAGCTTTGGAAAAACACTTTTACTCAGTGTGTGTGTGTGTGTGTGTGTGTGTCTGCAACACCTGTGATAGCACCTGAGGAGTCACGACAAGCAACACAAAAGACCAAAATAACAATAGACGTATTGAGCAACGCGTCCCTTTGTTGGCCGAGCTCTGACGGGGTATCAGATGGTGCCGGCAGGAGTCAAGGATTGTTTTGCTACTGTGGCCCAACAAAACAACTCATCTCAGCCTTAATTGTTCCATTGCCTGGATCATCGGTGGTAATGGCAAAATGACTAAATGTACAGGGGGAGGAGGGAGGGGGGGGGTGGCAGAGGGTGTTGGTTGTGCGTGGTCAAGGCTGAGTGGTGGTGGTGGTGGTGGTGGTCGGCAGCCAGGGGAGGCGATGGTGATGGTGAGCAAGGAAGTGTTGGGTGGCGTGGAATGGAGGGAGACAGGTGACCTGAGACGATGGCGAGTGTCTCGGATACATGGGTAAGGGGTTGGTGGTGTCAACAGCACTGGTGGCAGGTGGATGGAAACGACTGGCTGGCTGGCTGACTAGCGGTGGTGGTAGGAGGGAGAGCTTGGCAGTCAGGTGGGAGGGAGGAGGAGGCGGTCAGAGTCGGTGGCTGGGGGATTAAGATAGCTGTGGGTGGCTGAGGTTGGTTGCAGGAGTAACATGAGCGCTGGTGGGTGGCTGGACACCCCCGGTGGGCGACCAAGGGTAGCAGAGGGCGGCAGTGATGGGTGTTACAAGAAACACATGCCCCTCCACGGAACCTGGGGGTGTCTGTGTGTATTCACAGGAGCACGAACAATGTGTGCTGAAGCTACAGGCTGTGAGTAACTAGTTCCTTAGGTGAACAAGTAGGTACTGTCCCCTAGTACTGTAGCCGCTGATGGCGGCAAAAATAAAGAATTCCATCCAAGGAACCCCTCTCCCCTTAACTTGATACTGATCGCCCTCTCATAGGACACCCCTGACGGGGACTTGTGGCACCAGCGCCCCGTCGCCGCCACACAGGTGCTTCAAGACTCCGTGTAATGGCCTGGCCCATGACCCCCTGGTGAGAGCCTCAGGCAACCCTGTGGTGGTGAGGAGCGGGCCGTGTGACCCACGGGTAGGCCTCCATCCTACCACCACCACCCCCCACAAACACCCCTGGGTGTGTGTGTGTGTGTGTGTGTGTGTGTGTGTGTGGTGTATGATTAAGTAGGAGGGAACACATCAGCTCCATATTCATTTCCTTAGCTTGCTTTACCAGGCCCACATGCAGTGATGAGGGCAAGACACACACACACACACACACACACACACACACACACACACACACACACACACAAGCAGGAGACCATCCGCTGTCCTCACGACCCACGGCAAGGCGCTGCTACCACCCCCATTAACCACCTTCACCGCCCACATCGCCAATCCTCCCACACCAGCTCTGGCACCGCAGTCACCCCCATCATCACTTACCAGCACGCTTGCACAGACGGGACGCTCATCGACTGAGTCACAGCAGTTTAATCTAACATAAAGCCGACGGGAAATCTGTATGACCTTAAACCACACGCGACACGGGAGGGAAGGCACAAGTAAGACAACCATGCTGAAATTAAAGCTCTCATATCACCGTGGGTACTCTGCGCCGGCCGGGAACAACGGGGCCCGGACTGCGTGCCATGACGCACCAACACTATAGCAGCACCAGTTGCAACGCAACACCAGGAGCAACACTCCTGGTGGGAAATGCTGGGGTGTTGCGTACCACGAGACAGCAATACTGACACTGGCAGATGCAACACAAAACCAGGAGCAACGCTCATGGTAGGTTGGATGCCCGGGTGCTGTGAACCATGAGACAGCAACACTGGCACCGGCAGCTGCAACACAACACCAGAAGCAACACTCCTGGTGGGGGGTGGGGGGTGCTGGCCATGCATGGGTGTGTTGCGCAAGGATAAGCAAAAGGGGAAATTAAAGGTCACGACTGAAGATGTCCAGGGTCGGTGCTGCACCAGCCTCCTGGCGTGCAGGGATGGGGTTTGGTAGCGATGATGAGTGGTGACCTATGGTGAGCTGTGATGGTGAAATGGTCATGAGACCTACATGGTTAGTGGCGGTGAGATGATGACAGAGAATGATATAGGGTGGTAGGTGTGGTGGCGGCAATACACGTACAGTGGAGAGAAGCGGTGGCGAACGGTGATGGACTGTCAGTAGTTATGATGTTGGGTAGTAGTGATGATGGTGAGTTATGACTCGTTTGTGGTAGTGGCGGTGGGTGATGGTGGGTAAAGACGCAGTCGCTGTGGTGGTGGTGGTGAGGTGAGGAGTGGTGGTGGTGGTGGTGGTGGGGAGTGGGGAATGGTCGGGTGCCAGCGAACAGAACCTGGTTAAACAAGTTCAGTCAGACACCCAGTTGGTCGACATCAGCGTACGAGTTGACCCTGGTTCACTGCAGGGCTGCACACACACACACACACATAATAATAATAATAATAATAATAATAATAATAATAATAAATCACAGAAATAATAATAATAATAATAACAATAATAATAAATCACAGAAATAATAATAATAATAATAATAATAATAATAATAATAATAAATCACAGAAATAATAATAATAATAATAATAATAATAATAATAAATCACAGAAATAATAATAATAATAATAATAATAATAACAGTAGCTAGCAGAAGACAGCACCTGTAAATCAGAGTAAGATGTAGTACGTTTAGGCATACGTAAAATAATATCCATATTATCATAACGATTATCATGCTGTTGCCCTCATGATATCCTAATTATTTCACTCAGTTCAGAGGCGTCAAAGGCGGCATCCAACGCTATTTAACTTAAGTGTGTGTGTGTGTGTGTTGGGAAGGGCTAACGCCCCAAGCACTTGACACTCAAGTGTTCGAGTGATATTTTTTGGGGAGCTATATTTCTGCTGCTCTTGGCGGGTAATTCACTGTGTGCACTCCATCCCGTGTGAGCGATGGCGCTCAAAAAAGGATCACAGACGTCGCACGTCTGCCCCTCTCCCCCCACGACAAACGCCCCTTGCGTTCAACTGACACACACACACACACACACACACTCACGAGCTCCGCGCGCTAAACGTAACGAATCGGAAATTACCTTCGTCGTCTCGACAGCTTAAACAGGTAGTTTCAATGTCACCAATTCCCGCACCGTCACGTCACGTAAAGTGCATTTACGAATGCTTATCGCCCACGGGGCTCTGGTAGAGCTCACCATGCTCATTACTGCGAAGCGCCTCTTGGCGTGAATGAATGGTTGGTAGCGACTCGAGGCATAAAAAAAAAAAAAAATCATAAAACAACGTCACTCAAAGCGAGATACGACTCTGAATGGCCCGATTTGATGGTGGAGACAAGTGTGGGAAAGCGCGCGGCGCGGACGGGCTCGGTCGACTGTGGGTTTCTTATTATTTTTAGAGAGAGAGAGAGAGAGAGAGAGAGAGAGAGAGAGAGAGAGAGAGAAAGAGAGAGAGAGAGAGAGAGAGAGAGAGAGAGAGAGAGAGAGAGAGAGAGAGAGAGCATTCGGAAGCGAGGCGAGAATGGGAGTACGCGTACGCGTGAGAACAGAACACTTCCAAATATCCACAGGCGGAAATGGCGTGGGAACGCGGTGTGGTGGGAGGGAGGGGGTGAGAGGGTGTGTGTGTGTGTGTGTGTGAGAGAGAGGGAGAGTATGGGAGAGTAGAGCTAATGATGCGGCGGCGCACACACTGACAAGAGAGAGAGAGTGCATGTACCCACTAATTCTCTCTCTTCCCACCACCACCACCACCACCACCTGATGATGGCAGCACTACTTCTGCTGCCACCAACACCACCAGACGCAGCGCAACGGCTGGCAACAACACATCCCTGCCTGCCCCTAGTGACCCCAGGATGTGGTATCCGGTGGTGACAATCGCCGCCAGTGACCACAACAGATTCCAGGTCTGTCCCTGCCACCAGACGCAGCCATCACCCCCGCCAAGCAAGGGGAAGGAGGAGCAGCTAAAAGCACTACGCGCCATGACCACCGACAGCCACGGGTGATCTGACCTAACAACGCAAAAGCTCTACCTCACCGCTTCCTCCACAACCATACCCCATCGCTTATCCCTCCACCATCACCACCAATTCCACCTTCACCCTCCACCGTCACCGCGGTCCAGCCCCATCACCAACACCACTATCACCCACCAAAAAACGGGTCTGCCCCATCACTCATGCCTCTTGCATAACCAGCACCAACACCTTCACCTCTCCCCCACCAGGACGGGCCAGCCCCACCACCACCCTCCATCGATCATCCAATCACCATAACAATCACCACCACCACCACCACACAAGCTGTTCAAGCCGCCAAAGGGGCAATTCCCAGCACCGGCGGAAGCCTCACCCACACGCTGCTTCAGGTCCCTGCCCACTTGTTAAACCACCCATCACCTCTCTACCGTGTACTGCATTGAAGAATTCATCATTGTAATATCTACAGTCCTCCGGTACCTTCGACGTTCACAGCACAGTGACCAGAAGCGTCAGTGAGGTCAAGAATGTATGACCCGCCACTGTAAACCGTCTGGCTAGCATGTGACAGGCGGTGAGGGTCAAGTGGGTCTGGGTGGACAGTGGTGCCACACCATCGACTTCCAGTCCTCTCCGCTCCCTCATTCCTCCCACAGCACGTAGGGTAACACTGCTTCCTTCCTCACTCTAGCATCTGGCCGCTCTGTGCACCAGGCCAATTGAGGGCATCACAACGTGCGTGAAGGTACTCACCTCCACAACGCTCTCATCCACGACCAACTCGATCATTTACCTGGAAACGGAAAGAAAACAAAAATCAGTTAAAACATAAAAATACAAAAAATCTGGTAATACATATAATTCAAGCAGCAACACACCGGTCTGAAACTCTGGAAGTATTAGTAAGAAACACAAATTTAGAAGAAATGTGTGTGTGTGTGTGTGTGTGTGTGAGAGAGAGAGAGAGAGAAACACATATCAATCACCCATTCATATATGTATTCATTTATCAAAATATATGCAGTATTTAATCACTTTTTTTCTAATCTATTCATTGAAGAAACGACCTCCACTTAAATAATATAGACTATAATTATAGGATCATTAATTCACGAGCGTGATCGTGTAATGAGCATAATGAAGCCCTGTGCGTCACATGCCCTGAATAATTACTGCAGAGGGCCCTCACGCGGAGAGTGACGGCCCTGGTGACAGCTACACACCGCGACCGACACATGCTGGCTGGTCTGGCTGGCCTGGCCAAGGTTGTCTCCCCGTCATGCTCTCTTCCAAGACGGACACCGGTGAGGAAACCACCACCACCACCACCACAGGTGCCACTGTCTGTGGTGTGGGCACCCTAGAAGCCACATCTACCTCTTGCACACGGTCGTGGTGTCCTGAAGGCCACACCCACCTCCAGCATACAAACCTGTTAAGACGGTAATCACAGGAACCACAGCAAGTCTGACGCCTTCAATCACTCGTAACATCTTCTCTTTTCAAGTTAGGAAGACGACCTTCCCATGCTGACAAGCTGTGTCATCACGTCAATGCTTTCAACACTCATCCTTTCCCAGCAGTGTAGCTGTCTGACCGAGCCAAGAGTATAGATGCATACTACTTTTCCTTTTGGTGATAAACACGCTGGAATATCTCCCGTTCCAGGGAGACCAAGAGGTTTGGAAAGCGGTCACCTTTCTCGACAGGCAGACAGGCTGGCTGACTGGCTTGATCTAATCATTTCCCAGGAACCTGTCCTGTAATCATCCCCGACGTTGGGATGATTACTTCGTCTATCATCTGAGGCGAGGGAGGTCGGCTGGCACCCATCCCAATCAGGTCTCTTCTTTTGTCTTGCTCACAGACGGGACGTGACAGCGACGTACATGAGGATACCTCCAGAGTTCTTCATTTCTGCCATGATGAGGCACACGATTCTTCCTCGGAGTTAAACACCATATTCTTACCACAGGTCACTGACTGCACAGCAGCCCAGGTCTTCCAATTCTCCGCCTCTGCACGTAATTCTGCGACGGGAGACAGACCGTGACGCGTCGATAAACTAGTCACACACGAGCACGGGGGACGGAAGGTGGCATGGCGCTTCACAAGACCGGCGTTGGTCTGAGGTCCTTTTGGCTCTTGGAAGACCCTCATCCATCTCTGTCCTCTCTCTCCTCACCCTGCCATCCGTCGCCTCGCCTTGAACACCCGACTCTCTCTATTTTCATCTGCATATCTCCTCACTCCTGTCTCACCCCAAGCCTGCCATTTCACCCTACCACCTTCCTCCTCTCCACGCTACCATCCCTTCTCTCCCGTGCCTGCTACCTGCCCTGGTCATACCCTGCCGCTTACATGCTATCCCTCCTTTACGGGGTAAACCTTATCTCTCTACACTCATATATGGCTCACTCTACAGCACAAAATATGCAAATATATTCCGCACGCAAAATGTTCTACGCTAAACCCAGCCTAATATAGCCTGTGCAACCGCCCATACACCGTGCTGAGGCTACGCTATATACACTGTTTATCATAGCCTGTACACCCGTCCATAGGACCTTACTTACGCTACGCTACCTCCTAAATTCCTCCACACACTGTACTTTCAAGCCGTAACCAACGATGAACCACACCCCTGAAGTGGATTTCTGATCTCTGGTCACAAACATTCTTCAAAAAAAGACTGTCGTATTGCCATTCCGACGATAGTGCATCTGCCTCTCCAACCGATACAGCAGCTTTCACTTGGTTCTTCCTACCGGGGATTCCTGCTGCCACTCCCTCTGCCCAGCCACAGCCGCCACACCACATACGCAGACTACCGCCAGGCTTAATGTGACTTTCCCATTGTTTCCTTCAACAATGCCACTACAATACCCCTGGGGAGGAGGAGGAGGAGAGAGGGTAGTACCGGTAGGCTTCCTCAAGGTCGGCACTTTCCTCCCCTTCCCCATGCACGCAGAACCCGCTAGACACCCGACATGGTAATGCACTCTGACTGGATAGTGATATATGTATATATATAGATATGTCGTACTGTGACAAACGGTATCGTACAACCAGCTGAGCCTGATTTATTAAGCTATTTTTGGACAACAGCAGCAGCGACACATTCCCCAAATAGACGGCCGAAACACCGGGAGTCACTGACCTCCACCCCAGTCGCTGCAGGTCAGGCAGGCTGGCAGGCAGGCAGGCGGGTACCCCTTACGATTCGAAGTCCAGTTAACTACTATTAACCTGCCATGCTGTGGGTTGGGAACGAGTACCTGAGGGCGGGGCAAAGACCTGTGAAGAGACAGTCAGCGTCTTCACACCCCATAGCGATGTCTTGTGTGACCGAGAGATTACACACTCACAGCCGCTCTCCTTCTACCATATCCAGCACAGGCCACCTACCAGTAGCTTCCTACCTCCCCAGTAACCACCAAGAAGGTGTTCCCTACACAACAGGCTGACTGAAGCACGGTGGACTGCGGTGTTCCTAGCAGTGAGGACATTGTGCTGCTAGCACCGTCTGACGAGCGCCAGCCCGGGGTGCAGACCTCTATCACATGAAGTGGTCAAACTAACTAACACTCCCGTCCCTCACCCAGAATGCTTGAGGTTAAACAATTGACCGTGCATGCAATACAGCTAGTCTTGGACCTCCCCCCCGCCGCTCCTAACATGCAAACAACAACATCAGGCCATCTGTAACCATGACTCTCTCCCTCGTCAGTTCCTTGTGGGTGATGGGAGCAGTGGCAGGCCGAGAGTGGATTACTCCACGGCACAGACTATATCGATGTTCGCCTCTGGATGCCGTAAGCGAACAACGGGGGAACATAACTTTGAATATCAGTTCACTGAAGTGCTTTGGCGGCACGGGAAATGCTATAAGTGGCGACGGTACCCTACATGCCCGTGTGTGACGTACAAATGCTATAACGAAGTTACGGTACCATCGTGGTGGTGAGCGGTACAGCCATCCACTACACCTCGTAAACACACGCTTCTAGTACCACGCACAGCCTCGCTGCTCCCTCACACCCACCCACCCAACCACAAGCTGACCCAACACTCGTCCACGGGGGAGAAAATCCTTTGTGGTTTCCTATCCTAACTGCTTTACTATCCTCTTTCCATTTATGGAGAACTTAGGATACTATTCTTGTTGTCCTGATGTGGTCTTCGGGTGGTCTTCTACCCTCACAGTCCAGGCCAATGCCGGGCCGGGTCAACTGGTCGACAAAGCTGTTGGAAGCCGCACACAGTGTCGTCGTAAGCCATCCGGTGTTCTGCTATCTGGCTTTCTCCATGTGAGAGCATCCACTTTACAGGGCAAATATCTAAAAAAAAAACGTAATCTAGTTCTGTCACTAGTACGTTTTGTTACGATAGGTCAGGCCAGGTTTCGGGGTAACAGACGAGTTTAACGTCAATGTTAGCTCAGGTCATGTCACTGTAACATGTGCTCAACTTAACCGCCGCCGTCACACGCGTCACACCCTCGTCTCAAACACTGAGTCGGGAGTCATGTCACCGTCTACCAGCCTCCCGGTTCCCCTTGCTCTGTGTGTGTGTGTGTGTGTGTGTGTGTGTGTGTGTGTGTGTGTGTGTGTACCTTGATCATCGGCGAGTAAGTGTGAGTGCGGTGAGGAATGCGGCGCAGCGACCTTGGGCAGGTGTAAGGACGGTCACTGCGTGACGGAGGCGGGCCCCAGGGGTCCAGCACCAGCCACGCCCCCAGGTCGCACGCAAGCATGAGCGTCCACACACACACACACACACACACGGCTGGTCCCTGATGATCACTGTAACATCATTCCTTAAATACTGCAACTGGCAACAATATAGCGACCAGCGTCGGTGACATATAAACCACAACGGCCCGGGGTTCGAGTCCAGGAGAGAGGGTATTCGGCCCACAGCAAACCCAGCTGCTCATCTCACTTAAGTGAACGGTCGATAATTAAGAACCTGGCGCAGGATGATACTCTCTCCTCCCTCAACACCTCGTCTAAGGATAACTTCAGAGGATATCTCGATCACCCGCTGGGGAGCGACCCGCCTACAGCATACATTACTGCGCTGAGCGTTTCCTACGTACGGGGAGCAGACAGAAGGTGTGGCGGACGATGGAAGCTGTGGTGGTGGTGGTGGTAGTGCATGTGTACCTGTTAAACGGGAGCCGTGGTGACCCAGGAGGCCAGTAGCTGTGGTCAGGTGGCTGGCGGAGACTGCACACCTTCAGTGCTGTGGACACACTACGAGTGGCCCCTGCCCCTCCACCTCCTCCCTCCCTCCCTCCTACTTTCCACGCCTGCAATACCTCCCGGTGTCCCTCACACTGCCAGGGTGAGGGAGGCCGCCCCGGTAGCCCAGGTCCGCCAGCCAGCCCCCACCCCCGGGTTGAATGCCGACCCACGCCAGACCTCATTAGCGACACCTGTCACCCACTGGCACGCGCCTCATGACTGGTAACTACCACGTCCTGGTACACGCACACAGTTCGCTCACCTCATGATGCCCGCCACACAGCGGTACACACCTCATGACTGGCACCTGTCACGCGCCTCATGTGACCCGACATCCGTCACACAGTGGCACGTAACCTCATGACTGACATTCGGAAGTCACACGTCACACTTCATGACACCAGTCACCCGCTGGCGCCCACCTTATGACACTGGTCACACACCGGAAAGCACCTCATGACACATCCGTCATCCACTACCACGCAACCTCACGACACCCGTCGCACACACTTGCACGCAACCTCACGACGCCCGCCAGACAATAAAGGCCGTCACCAGCTACTTGGCCTGCCGGACCCGGCTGGCTAACCGTCCATCCGGCACCACTACCACTGGAGGACCCGCACCCAAGTATACTGTGTCACTCCCATTGTCCCCCAGCGGCTCCCGCCTGCGCCCCTTTGTTCTCTCTCTCCTGTTCTCCACCGCTGGCATGAACACCTGCGCCCCGTGATCATCTCTCGCTCCAGATCTGCGACTCAACGTCCACATGGCACAATTCTCTCCAGTAAAATCTGCAATAAAATCTCTCTGCACTATTTATGTGGTCGAGAAACTCCCAAGACCTAGCACTAGGATCTAAGCAAAAACACATAAAGCTTATATATGTTATATGTAACATTCACATACACCATAAATCACCTTTGCACTGTTGTAGCTATCAACCCACAGGAGCAGCTTGTGTCCAATAGGTTGAAGGAACACCCTGACGAAGGGGGCACTGGTTCACATGACGTATGTCTCGGTGTGTGTGTGAGTGTGTGTCTGTGTGTGTGTTTGTGTGTGTGTTAAGCCCAACTCCTGAGAGCACTAAAACGACAGAAGCCTTCCACATTAACGAGATCGGTCCCTTTCATCTCCCCCTGCGACACCCACATACACATCTTCCTCTGCGGCTGATAAGGACCGGAACACTTTACCGGATCTCTCGACTCCCCTGCCGAGCAGGCAGTTCGTGTTGAGTAATGGGCACGCATCTGAACGATCAGCTAATTGGTCCGTTTCACCGGCATTTCCCAGGTACATGGGAAATGCTGGGAGGGCGTATCCCTGTGGGAGGACCTGCTGGCTGGCCCCGTAACACCGGCCACGACCCTGACATTTACAAGGATCCGTCCCGACTCGGGCGCGGCCCAACCCCGGCACCACAACAAACATCGCGCTGCTTCGCCGCACGCACGGCCGTGCATTACTGCCAACACCCGGATGCACGGGCGTGCATAACTGCACCCATTACAGGCCACAGTACGCGGATGGTGGCCTGTTCTGAGGAAGGCAAGAGATGAGGATGTACAGAAGGTGAAGTATGACGACCTGAGGAGCATTACGAGTATGTGCCACTGTAGATAAAAGTATGGAAAGGGTACAGTGAAGCGTAGCGCATGCACGGAGCAGTATGAGAAAAAAAAAGACGCATGAATGGTTGTAGTGACAGGACGCATGAGGGCAGATTACTGGAGGCACGACCGGGCAGAACCAGTGAGTAAAGGAACCACACTCACACACACACACATACACAAACAGAACACACCATCTAGGGGAAGGCTCAAGCGACTCCTCATCTCGAGGGGTCGTCCACACACGGGAGACAGACAAGGCATAAAAAAATCCGACACTTTCCAACGACCACAGCCTACCGAGCCCGCCCAAGGCCTAACAATGAGGGTCATAACCACCGCTGTATAACGAGGGGGGGCGGCGGCGGTGCCCCCCTCGACAAACGAGCACGTCAATACATCTTCGGGCTTACCACCCAGGAATCTTGGGGCCTGAACTAAACTCGAGCGTCACGGACTGCGCCAAGCAACACTCGATAAGGTCTCTTCCTTCGCTAAGACTCAGCACCGAAAGATATATATGACTCTTACACAAGAGTCCACATCCTCATGCGTATGCCCAGAGGAGCACCACCACCGCAACTTCTCCTTGCGATGCTGCTACCGCTATCCAATAGCCATCCTCACCACCAAGCTACACGATTAAAACCTTTAATACGAACGGCCACGAACAGCACTGAAACTACCACAGCTCACCTGCAGGAACGCCAAGGCTATACATCTGAAGACAAAAGAACTAGCAGTTTTTCTGATATTCAGCTGAGCTGCGAGAGAGAGAATTAGGGTACGAATTTCATCATTATAAGGGTAAGGAGTAACAGCACTCGGTGTGTGTTGAGGAACACCACAAAACACAGCGAGGTTGAGGGCAAAGCAGCTTTGGGCTAGGGAGACCCCTATCCTACACACACACACACACACACACACACACCGTTACATCAGAGTCTTCGGCCGAGCCTCGTCAACCTTCTCTCTTCTCTTATCGGTCGATCTCCGTCCGACTCGACATGTTCAACCTCCCGTAACCAAAATACTCTTGCGCCGCGGGGTTCGCCCAAGGTTCGGAACTTGTCTCCCGAGACGCCAGACACACACACACACACACACGCAGACACGCGCTTCCAAGTCTGTAATTTCACAAACGAAAAGCAATTTTTGAATTTCCGAGATCTGGTCTTTACGACTCTCCTGACGGCTGGCTGTCCCTGAGCGCCAAAGAGTGAATCAGAATCGGTCAGGCACAGTATGGGAGGTGAGGGGTGAGGAGCGGGTGACAAGAGGTGAGGAGGGGGAGGTGGTGGCGGTGGTGCGGAGCTACAAGCCTGTAGCAGCGGGAGCCGGCGCGGGAGGTCGCCACGTTCCTAATACGCGGCGGCCGGGGAAGACCTTGACGCGCGCGTAAGCAGTCATCCATTACCTCCTCGGCCGCCTTCTCTCTCACGCTACTTCTACCACCACAGCTTCGTCGCCACTACCACCACCACACCACTGCTACTGCCATGCCATCACTACACGTTATGACCCATCGCTACGCTATCACCGTCGCTAACACGTCACTACCAGCAAGAACTACGCCATCTCAGAGACAAAGTGAGGCTGCTGGTAGGGCCAAGTCGGAATGGAAGATGGAAGAGAGTGCCATGGAGATGAGGTGTTCTGAGGGAAGGTGAGACGGCCGCTGCAAGGGAGGGAACTTCAGAGACAGGGAGAGAGACGCTCGAGGCTTGACAAAAGAACAAGATGGAAGGGAAAGGGACGAGTGTGGCAAGGAAGAGGGAGAAACGCCATCCATGCTAACTCAACGTCTTCTCCCCATTGATGTACTATGCACGTCTTCA
This sequence comes from Panulirus argus, assembly GCA_038088735.1. NCBI lineage: Eukaryota > Metazoa > Arthropoda > Malacostraca > Decapoda > Palinuridae > Panulirus > Panulirus argus. Next base: position 2,972 of record JAYMFT010404207.1, on the reverse strand, counting down.
CCAACACGTTTCCAACCCATAAATGTTCAACCTCACGTCCCCACCACTCTGTCTTCACCATCACGCCTCCATCCTGGGTCCACACCACGACATCCTCATCCATAACACCAACAGATGCACGTACCATGCAAGTAGGACCTTTTGCGCCGTGCATAGCAGGTGGCGTGAGGTGAAACACCACTTAAACCAGGCAAACGACACAAGGGAAAACACCTACGCATGTTCTTATAAAACCCATATACATTCCCTTACAACTATGACAGGTTCTCCTCACCTTCCTTCTCTCTATATATACCTTGGAAACACATGAGTTCCATCCGCATAACATCACAGGGAGGAGGAGTTTTGGTAAGCGTCATACATCACTGCACAGGTAACTGCTCACACATTCTGGAGGGAGACTTAATGAGATGACAGTTTGGACGGAGGCACCTCCCCCTCCTGCCTCTTCAAGTAGCTTCATTCCTGCACATCCCCCCATCTTCCTGTGTTCCCCCCCCCCTTCATCTTCACATGCTTCCCGAGGTGTACGCTAGGTGTGTAGTACACCCACACGTTACCGACTCCACCCGATGGCTAAGGCCGGGTAATGTACTACGTGTCCTGGCTCTGCGGTCATCAGCAAACCGTACGAATGACTGAGGAACGACGGTGTTCTTCATAAACAAGATACATACTGTTAACTCGAGTGTACAACTTGCATCGAGTGGGAGAGACGGGTAACAAGGTCTGGAATGAGGAGGAGGAGGAAGGAGGGGACGTGTGTGAGGCGGGTATGAGGTATGAGAGTGGGAAGCGGGTCTCATGACATGGGTAAAATGTGAGCAAGCATATTAGGGTCGCGCATGACTGGCGGACGTTAAGGGCCAAGTATTAGCAGAGAGAGTCTCTGGGTCACGTACTGAGGAGCTGACGTATGGGGTCGAGTATGATGTTCAGGTAGTGGGGTCTGGTCGGACGTGGCCAGGGGCCGGTGTGAAGGAGGGGGCCAGACAAGAGAGGCGGATGCGACGGTGAATGACAGGAGTAAGAGAATAAAGTGTGGATGCCGGGCACGATGAGATCCGAGTGTGTGTGTGTGTGTGTGGGTCGTGGGTGAGAATCAAACCCAATTTACCCGCGCAAAGGCGACTCAACACTGCATTCCTCCATCCTGTCTAGCTCGGTCTGTGTCTCGTCTCGTCACAACTACCCGTCAAAACGACTCGGATCTGGACAGGGCTACCCGCCAAGAGCAGATGCACCCAGCGTAAATTTCAGGCCAAATTTGCCCAACAACATCTTTCAGCCTCTGTGGCTAAAATTATACATGACTCTGCTAACAACCTTGATGGTTTTACGGCCCCATCACTCAACACAATAAACGTACTTGGTATGACCACACCAGATGATCTGGTTTTTGGTCCCCGCATTACACGGATACTCACGTCTGCCCGTAAAAAAGAGCGGAGAGTCATGTCCAGATGCCCAAGATTCCTCTCAGGAGCAGTAACTCAAGATTGTACGAAACTCCGACTGTACCGAGGGCTTATTTGTTCTTGTACGGAGAACCTACAATACCCTGGAAGGGAGAGAGTGGAGCCAAGAGAGCCTCGAGGGACCAACCCTCAGAACTGAACCTCGAAAACACACCTACTTTCCTTTCCACCAGCCAAGGCTGTTGGTCTTCTCCCTCTATTCTGTAGATATCACTTCGTTTTTTTTTTTTTTCTTCTTTTTTTTTTTTTTTTGCTCCCGAGAGCCAGGGCTGCTAGACATGCCATCGTCATCTGGCAAGGCCAAGAGATGCTCGAGAAGCCACCGCCTCTGTTTCTTACTCTCCATCCATCAAGATTTGCGACTATTTACCTCCTCCTCCTCCTGTCTTATCAAAGAGCCAAGACCTGTCTCCTTATAAGAAGCAAATCTTAAATGTTTGAAAACTTTTACATAGTTATTTTTGTCTTCGTTTTCCCTTTTCAATGTTTCACCTCAACTTCAGTCAGTAACCAGGGCCTCTGACATTGATACGGAGACAGGATTTAAGTGATTATCGGGGCATGAGGGGTGAATGTGACGGCTGGATATGTTGGGAGATAAATAAAAATCATAATAAAAATAATAATAATAATAATAATAATAATAATAATAATAATAATAAAATAATAATAAGCAGAGGAGGTTGTGGAGGATCGAAGTGCAGGGGTGAAGAAACGAAACGTCCGAGGCGTTTCCACATCAAGACATGCCAACAGCACCAAGTCTGATGACCTGACCCGTCGAGGGTCATGGTACCATAAAAAATCACAAATGCAGAATCTAAATGCCTGACCCTTTGTCCTATTCGCCGACCAATCAGTTTCGTCGAAGCTGATGGTTCATTCCAAAGGTCTACTGTGCCCTCACGACAAGCCGGCACGGAGAAGATCCGCTGGGGAATGTCGAGCGCATCCTTACAGGCGTCTGGTGTCCTTCTGGATACCCAGAAGAACTGTGGTCTCCACGACCACACAAGCCACCACACAAACCGGTTTTATTTTCATACGTCTCTGATTACACGCCTCTTCTTGCGCTATTTCCTCCGCTGTCTGACCCGTAATTAATGATCATATCTTCGCAATTAATCGTCGGGAATATCGTCGAGTTCTTACTTCAATGCTGTTAAACTTAACTTACGTATACCTTACCTTACCTTATCGTCGCTACCTTACGATGGTTTTGGAGGTCTTCCACCCCAATAGCTGGGTCTGGGACGTTACCTTACGTACACCTTATACGTCGGTTTCGGAGGTCCTGTGTATAACCTACGGTGCGTCTGGGGAGTCTTGTACCCCAGCTTGCTGGGTGTGGAGCCTTACCTCACCTTAAGTATAATTGGCTATGCCATTGTCGCCTTGTCTTGAGGATTCTAACATATTCCTCTCTCTCTCTCTCTCTCTCTCTCTCTCTCTCTCTCTCTCTCTCTCTGTGAGTGTGTGTGTGTGTGTGTGTGT
>JAYMFT010404196.1:0-18704 GCA_038088735.1 Panulirus argus | reverse complement strand
ATATATATATATATATATATATATATATATATATATATATATATATATATATATATATATATATAAATGTTGCCTTCCAATATAACAACACTATCAGTAAGACCTTAATTAAAAGTAGGCCAAATCATCAGAAAATTAGGAGTGTTTACGCCGTTAAATGTATGGCATGTAATGATGTATAAATCGGCCTGACAGGTAAAACAGGACGCGAGAGATGCTACTGGCACAGTCATTCGGTACGCAGAGGTGACCACAGTAATGCTATTACTAAACACTGGTAAGAAAACGATCACCCTGTAGGCCTTTACAACCCTGTCACATTGCAACCCTCATCGGATTATGCTACCCGTAATGTCATTGAATCTCTCTTAATTGCTGGTATTAATAACTTTAACCTGTCCCCATGCAACGTTAAAGCCCATCCTTTTATCAAGCAAATCACTATGAAAGAATTGTCAAGACAAGACAATGTAAGAAGAGTAGTCGAACACGCATCTCACTACCCAGGCCAACCATCCCCCATATAACCTCCCTTAGCCACAAGGCACTCACCAACTTTCCCCTTAACGGCCAGGACATAGTTTCTGCTCTGGCATGACGGCAACAGTTGGGTTTTACACTGGCCAGGAGAGGGGAACTCCGGTCAAAGGATGAGGCGTTCACTTCAGGCCGAATCTAACACACGCTACGTGTTGGGGAAGGCCAAGTGCCGGGAGGGAGACTCGAGACCCTGCTGAGAGAGAAAGAGAGAGAGAGAGAGAGAGAGAGAGAGACTAGTCATGGCGCGACCCGGTGCCGTTCCTGACCAGCTTTCGCCTCCAGCCACCCCAAGGAGGTGCTCTTCGGCCGTCGCCGCTCCGCCTCAACGGAGAGATGGAAGCGACCGACCACCGACTTACCAAGGTGTCAAGGTCATCCCAGCGACCGACACAGACCGAGGGAGAACAGAGCCATGCAGGTCACCTGGCGGTGTGTGTGTGAAACAAAAGCGCACGAAGGCAATGAGTGCAATGCGCCAACCCCCCCTTACTGCGTGAGTGCCTCTATGCGTGGGTGTAGCACTGCGTACCATCCTGAGCCCCGAGGTAGACGATCACCCCCTGAGGGGACCCTCCCAACTGACCACGGGGGAGGCCATGACGACACCTCGTAACGGTGGGAGGAGAACTACTCCCTCATCTCCACCGTTACTCCCCGGAAGGGGAGAGGGGGAGGGGCAGGACATGTTAGAGCCTTGTGAGCTTCATTCCCAGGCACGGGTCATGCCCAGGGTGCATGACCTAGGGTCACGCAGAGAATGAAATTGCGTTACATCCCCGCACAAAAAGGAGGATCTTGAACGGTGTTGGTAGGGAGTGGTTATGAGGACAATATGGGAACATGAATGGGAAAAATTGAGTTTTGTAACCAAGATATACGTCATTTCTATATAAAGTTCTGACATACATAAACGAAGGAGCAGTGAGGAATGTGTACCTTTAGCTACAAATATAGTTGGAAATTGAGATAAGAATGAGGTGTTGCTCAACAACATTGCAAAAAGCTAAAGAGCTTAGGGATGTACTGTGGATGAGAGGCAGGCAGCACTGAAGCAAGCCAGTATATGAAAAGTGTAAGAGACCAACACAACAATATGTGACAGGAGAAATGAGGAAAGTTTGAAATTAATACTGTTTACGAGGCAGCGTTAATACTAATCTTTTACATAAATTCAACAGCACGAAACTGTCACTTTCAGAGAGAAGCTAACGAGGCCAAGGTATTAAGAGGCAGGAGCTGACAAGGACTACTTAAAGGTATTCGCAGGAGGTGAACGACAAGTTCACAGATGAAATTGGGGAGGAAGTTCCTGAGAGCATTGAAATTTCCAGAAGACATAAAGAGGCCGCTAAAGGGTCTCGCCCCGTATAGGGTTCACGCTCCTGGTGGCGTTTTTCCATATGCGCTAAACAAGTGCGCAGATACGCCCCACGGGCGGCTTCAAATGCCGTCTAAGAAGTCGCTGGAGGAAGGTAAAGTGACAAAGGCTTGAGAGATGGTAAAAGTCGAGCCTCTCTTTTAGAAAGGACACTACGAAATTGTGCTGAACAACAGACCGGTTACTCTTATGAAGGTGGTGTGTAAATCACAGGAAATTATAATCATAAAGCAAATGGATGACTACTCGCAAAAGAGAAACCACACAGGTGGGTGACATAAAGGATTCAGGAAAAGGTCATGTGTATCAAACCCCTCAGACTTCTACGACAGACAGAAATCTGTTAAAGAGAGAAGACTGCGTGCACTGGACTACCAGATAGTATGTGACACCGAGCCACAAAGAATGGTCAAGAAAGTGAATCTTCAGGCAAGAATAAGGAGTATAAGGAGTAGACATGTTACCTGAGTGGAAGAGAACGTAAGACGCTTGTCACAGGAGCCTCCTTGGAAAAGGGATGGGCGTGATGGGGATCACTCACCGGTGGCGTGCAACAGGGCCCGTCCCTGGGCCCTGGGACCGTTGCTCTTCTTGATCTCTGTAAATGACCTGCAAGGACTGGAGCCATATCTGAAAATGTTTGCGGATATAATGTTAAGACCATTAGGGAAGTAAGGAGTGATGAATATTGCATCAGTTTAGAAGAAGACCTACTCAAACTCCATGATATACGAGTATGGAAGGTGAAACTTAACATGAGTAAAGACAAACTGAAGATGGGACACAGTATAAGAAAGCCCAGATACGAATATCATCTAGGAGGAAATAAGCCGTAGCAATCTCTGTATGAGAGGGACTTGGGAGTCGACATTTTACTTAACCTATCGCCAAAATTACCTTTCCCCCGAGCCCCAACTCCCACACTTGTGGGGAGAATTGTAAAGGAAACAAACCATCTACAGTCAAATGTTAGAATAGTACCCAAGTAATGGAAATCATTAGTTCTACTTCGATTTCGGATGGTTTTCCCTTATATAGTTTTTGCCATTTTCTGTTAAAAAGTACATTTTTTATATGACTGCATACTGTATTTCAGCACGTCACGAGCCATTTTCTTACCGCACAAATTTTTCATAAAGGACTTTATCAAAGGCCTTTTTAAAAGTATAAACAGCACATCAAATGCTTCTGTTTTATCCCAACTGTTACAAATTTCACCGAAAGATTTCTAGAAAATCTGTAAAATAGGATCTGTTGTTATGGAAGCCATGCTGACTAAATGCTTTCAATTTCTCATTTTTTGAGAATTTTGTTAACTTATTCAAAAAAGGATACACGGACACAGCCCACGAGAGCAGAGGCGGAAATAATTCCTGTGGAACAGAGAGAGGCCAACAACGTCACAACAGACGAAAAGGGATGGAGGATGGAGTGGTGACAGCAGCAGGAGTGTTAATGAAGTGAAAGTCGTCTGATTCCACTCCGGCTAAGAGAAAGGCGGAAGGAGAATTACTGCAGATAAGCGCGCAGTACTACATACTGGGGCGAACGAGACCCCTGTCGATGTGGGACTGCTGCTCACAAATTTCCGCACCCATACAGCCACTTCAGTTTTTGAGAAGGTTTGTGATATCCATATTGTAAGGGTTTCCTGGATAATGTAGGATATGGTTATGCCCAACATGCTTATGTTAATACGGGGTTGTGTTCTAGTGTTTCGAAATTTAATTAGAAAAATAACGTATGAGTCTCTGTAAGATTTGAAAAGAAAATTTTTTGCAATGTTGAATTCTCCAATCCACGACGCTGTACAGGTCCAAATCAAGAGCAAATATGCTAATGTACAACATATCTCATAGGTCAATATAGAATATGTTCATCCACAACATCTCTCGTATATCATTAGGGAATATCTTCACCCGCAACATATCTATCATTGGATTTTTATCTGAATTTCAGGAAGGAAGGAGGATGTTTCTACCACATTACACGTAATCTTTTCAGTCTAAAATGTTAACTTTAAGTCTTAGTGAAAAGAAACAGTTGGCACGGTTCTCTGATTTCTCATGTCTCACTATATTCAGATGACGTAAAACCCCTTTCCATATTTAGCCCATCTTAGTCCCACATTTTGTAACCTGGCATTTCTGTTTCTATCATGGAGCAACTTTTATCCATTACTGATATTCTGATTACATATCTGGGTTTGCTATATTCAAAATATGCACGTATAGTTCATCAGTCCTTAACTTAGCCCTCCTGGCACAGAACATGTCAATATTCTGAGTATTTTGGCCCCTCCTCTCGTGTTAACTAACCCTTTACATTCTGTTTTAAACTGATGTTACTGTGGTCAGGTTTTGCTCAATGTTTCTAGCGTAGAGGATCCCGACCTAAGCTGATGTAAGGCGACGCTCTGTGCCCCAAAGTTTTCTTGCTTACTAATTTACTATCTTCTATTTACTGTTTTAAATGCCTCTGCTCTTTTCAAAATAGCTCTATTTCGTATTATTCTCCCAAGACGGGATGCAACAATTGAATTCGGGTATAATGCATTCCTGACAAAGCAAGCTTCAGTCTCAAGCGGATTCAAGCGATGAATATGGAGAGTGTTTTCTTCCCAAATATCTTTCGTTCAGTTGCTATTTACGTATGATTCTGCCGAGTGTAAATTTGTTTCATTACTTGTGAGGACAACAGATTTTACCAATCTTCTATTCTTATCCTCATTTAGTTCCTTATAACTGCACAATAATCCCAAAAACCTCTCCTTTGACAACGGTATTGGCTCCAATATGGATTACGAGCATATTGTCTTTGGGAATGTTCCTTGTGATCAATAGGCTACTACGGAATCTTTTAACTGAAGCCCCGGATTCAGGCTCAAGCGTATGATTCCTTTCATTTGTCCTTAGAATGCTACCTCCAACATCCTTCTTATGGGATCGACTGCGATGCGATCATCATACCAGATTCGTCTGCAGTCTTAATTCCCCAAACCTCAAAGCGATTACAAGTTTTGAGACTGTTACTGGGGGTCTGGGAAACTGAATCTTCTTTCAGGCAATCATAAAACTGCCTCTACTAATGTGGTCCTCGACCTCTGTCAACACAGTGTGGAAGTTATCAGATTTTATCACTTAGGTCTCAATCAGTTTCCCAGGCGTTCACATCAACCAAATTCTCATCTAAGTCACTTTCAGCATTCTGAATTCACTTCCCTCACGTATATAATTTTATTCTAGATCATACCTTTTTCTTTCAGTCTTCTCGTGTATTACTGCTGCTCACTATCCCCATAGTAGAGGAAAAAAAATCTTTGATCAACAGCGTATCACAAAAAACTACTGAGAGCGTGGAGATCGGTGTCATATCGTCGAGGTGAATGAGACGGACGTATACAAATGCTACCCCGTCTGCTTTGATTGCATACAGTTCCATACTGACCAGCAGAGGTGGCTGAGGGTGGGTGGCAAGAGGTAGCGTGAAAGGAAAGTGTTTGTGAGCAAGTGGTGAGCGGTTAACTAGGCTATTTCTGTTGGGTTGGCACCTTTACGGCCTGTGGACGCGCGCCTCAAGCACCAGTACTCACTCCCAACTCTACGGGATTCTGAAATAAGTTTTGGTCAAAGAGGCGCCTTTGGGTGAATGCAGTTAACTGATTTGGGTGTGATGGTGTGTGGTCTTTTTTTGCTCCCCTCCCCCCCGCCCATTCCTACCCTCTTCCTTCTACCCCAGTCAAAAACCAAATTGGAAACCAGGTGTGAGAAACAGGGTCATGGAAACCAACATTGTAGTTTGTATGATCCAACCGACTGATTTCCTACACGGCGTAGTCGATAAAAAAAAGAATGGTCACTTCTGTGTTATCGTCAAATTTCACTCACAACCGGAGGGAGGGAGAGAGAGAGAGAGAGAGAGAGAGAGAGAGAGAGAGAGAGAGAGAGAGAGAGAGACAGAGGCGGATATTGGCCAGTTCCCGGTCCTGGTATACTTTGGGGTCAACCGGGACAATTAATCCTTGGCAGCTGTAATCAAGGCCTCGATATTTTCACGGTGAGGGTCTCCTAGAATCCTTTCCTATGTAAACAAACCCAAAGTAGTAAGTTGCGGAGTTTAGGAAGCTGGAATGAGGGAGACGACTCGAGGTTGATGGATAGACTGCACAACACACGGGCAACGTCACGGTGTCTCACGGGTCTTGGCTTCAAGCCAGTCTTCTTATTCCTGGTACACTTTTTTTCTTTAGTTTTATTTCGTAAAAGTAGTTCCTGCCTCCAATCCTACCTTAAAATACGTGTTTATCCAATCCTGGGCAACAAACTGCAAGCAAATATGTCTGTCCTTAATCCCTGATGCCAAGCAGTAGTAGCGCCCGGATTTTCTGGGATTAAAAATTAAGAAGAGGACACAAGTTTATTACCAGACTACGAAAAAGCAGGGAAAAACAAATCTAAGCAGACCCCCTATCGAAACATCATTGGTGCTATCACACCTTCCCTATCTTCAGCACGGGCTTTGGTTATAGGACACAGTAAATATATACTAGATAATTGAGTCACAAAAAAATAGTGCTATTCCCTTCAGGCAGAAATAATCCTCCACCACTCAAGGAAAACCCTATAGCATAATGGAAAGTGGCAAACAGTTTTTTTTAATAAGTCAACATTAGACAAGCTAATTTCATTATACAACCTCAATACGAACACGGTCGTGAAGTAACCTATTTGGGCGTTAATGCATGATAACGAAGGGCGTTATATGACAGCAGTAGTATGGTTCGGCTAAATGTTACTCTTGGTCCATAATCAACAAAGATATTAGCCACAGTTCAATATAACACTGGACCTTTGCTATTTATATACGTGTGCATGAGAGCAAAAATTCCTTGCACTCGTATCGTGTACTGGGAGTAATATTGGCAAGTGGGAGACATTTACGCTCATCTTCACTTAAAAAGCGGGACGTTTTAGCGTCTCTAAAAGTTCCTAGTGTGCAACGTGCCTGTCCCACCGACATCCAAGACGTCTAGTTACCTTAAGTAAAGGGATATATTTAGTCGTGTGTGTGTCTTCCCACGATCAGCGTCCCGAGCGCATGCTCAAGTGAACGGCCAGGACAGGACAACAAACTCGTGTCAGTCTGATGCTGCTAGCTTTGTTTCACAGCTCCGCTCTTTTCCTGCCCTTCACTGACTGTTCACGTGTACGTATATATCATGCCCAATGTTGGTCATGCCGTCGCCTGTAAGCACAGAGCACCAGTGAGACAATTCCTAGCATCTTTGCCTGCTGTTCGCTCGCTGTGGCTAGGCTGGCAAAGTGGGAGGATTCTTTTAGTTTTTTTCCAAGCAACCTAGTTTATATAAAGGATGAGCGTCGATAGCCAAAGCATGGGCCACATGCACAGTGAGCGCTAGTGGTCTTACAATGATCTCTAACGCCTGAAGAAGGTGCTAAAAGATTTTTTTTAGGTCGGTAGATGTAGCTTGACGTTGACGGCCTTATGGATAGCCCAACCAACCAACCAACCAACCGACTTAGCCAAAAGCAAGAACCCGTTCCATACATTGTATGTTTCTAACGTCAACCTCCAGCTGTTGACGGCTATTACACCCAACAGACAAACCCAGTTTTACAACAGACACCACAGTGTGAGTGTCAGGAAGTAGGAAGTACTGTAAGAAGCTGCCTGCTTTGGTGTGGCTGTTTTTTATTACGGCAATACGGGCTGATTTCAGCGTTACCCTTGCCTTCTTGTGTACTTCTTGGTGTAGATTCTCTCAAACGCCCCATTTCTGGTGAGTGTCCCTTTTCGTCCATGTAACACCAAAGCAATGGTGGTGCGGCGTAGCCTAACTTGAATCAGTTATGTACTCACGTAGCCTCAACTGTTTGGTTATTCCCAGTCTCGCCGTATTAATTCCTCTCACACCCGCTGCTTGAGATCTCGCGTGCTGTTTCCTTATTGTTGTTCTGTCGTTTTTAAGTCCTCACGATGTCACTTATCAGTATTTCGGATATGGTAGCTCCGTCTACAAAGACAGGAGAAGAAACAGGTGGAAGAGGTACTTTGTACTATCCAAATGGCTCACTGCAGGCAACACGCTTCAAAGTCTTACAGGCAACATCGGTGGACTTTATTTATGGCAGGCAGGCTCCAGTAACGGACCATTCAGATAGCAATACAGGCAGGCAGGCACCAGTGACGGACCATTCAGGTAGCAACACAGGCAGGCAGGCACCAGTGACGGACCATTCAGGTAGCAACACAGGCAGGCAGGATCCAGTAACGGACCATTCATGTAGCAACACAGCGTAGCATCTAACTCCCTGATCCACGAGTTTTCTATATAAGTTTGTGTACCAACCATGATGAATCATCATTCTTCTGAAGAGGGCCTTGTAGTAATTAACTGATATGAGTAAATTCATACCTCTTGCATTCAGGTTTTCTTGCTAAATCATTCCTTACTGGGAAAGATCATTAACTCAATATCCAAGCCACAGCCCAAACTATACAATCTACAAATGTTTGTCCCTTGTTTACGACTTATTATACTACGGTAATAAAATCAGTGTACTTGAGCATTTTGGCTATGTATGAAATACAATATGAAATTATAGACATTTGAATATATGAATTTAAATGTATATTTTCCTTCACCAGTATAACCCCAGGAACCCTTGTACGGGGCTGCTGCAGCTTTCAGGCTACGCTGCAATCAACAACAGGGAAAGGATGGATGGACTCCTTTCGAGTGAGACGTTGTACATTGACGATGATACCTTACCAAAGTGACTTTTCACTCATAGCGTAACCCTGTACTGGCAGAGTCCAGCAACGCTTATCGTGATATATATATATATATATATATATATATATATATATATCTGTCCTGGGTATCACTTTTGTATTTATGAGGCTCCCGCAGCGCTCAGTAAGCTGGCCACGTCCACTGATCGGGATCACAGACGAAGAAAGACCCATCCCTCCACATACACACACATATATATATATATACATGCACATATATGCACAGTACATATATATACATACAAACATATACATGTATACATACATACACATACACATGCATATACACATATACACATGTACATATTCACACTTGCTCGCCCCCATCCACTCCTGATGTCACTCCGCCCCACGGGAAATAGCATCATTCATGGAAAATTATCTTAAAAAATGTGGGCAATGAAAAAAGAAATCGTCAAAACAGTACACCAGACATATTGTCTAATTGGAATGTGAGTATGCAATGTAATTTGGCCCACCTACCTAAGGTAATTTGTTTTCCTTTCATGGAAGCATATAAATACCTGTGGGCGTCTGATTCTTCAGATAGATACATTCATAACATGGATCTGGTAATGTTGTTTATATCGGTAAATTACCTTCTTTGTGTCCGAGCAATTATCTCTCTAAGTCGTGTGATAAATATATCCTAATCTACTGTAATTACTATACCGTCACACACGAAAAGGAAGACATTTATTACGCAAAATGGATCGATGGCCATTTATTATAGCTGTTGATCATCCCTGAGAATAAGACAAGAAGAAGAAGAAGAAAAATGAAATAATCTTGAGATCTGAAGATGGAAGGGTCACTGTTTACTTCAGTCTATGGTTCTTCGAATCAACATGTTTGTGAGAGAGCCTAGTCATGACATCACCACCTACAGACGTACTCATACACACGCTTCAAAATAAGAGAACAAGTGATACGCTTCATACAAGATCTATAGAGGAAAAGCTTCATATAACAGCACCTGTACTATACTTTACACATCAGCATATTATATTCTTAACATATTAGCAACGATAATAGACTTCTCATAAGAGCACATATGAATGTATTTCTAAGAGCATATCATATACTTAACATACTAGGAGCTATAATATGCTTCTCATAAGAGCACATATGATATATTTCTTATAAGAACACCTGCATTATGACATGTCAGCAGTTATTATGCTTCATATTATAGCACCTACACTTCGAATAACACCTGGGAAGAAAAACAACTGCAACACCCCTTAATATGCATTATAATCAACACTTGTAACATACTTCCCATCAGAGCACTTACACTAAATTTCATAACAAGTTATAACATTGGCTTTATACTCCACATACCATCATCTATTATACACGTATATGACAAAGAAAACATTTCATATAGGAGCACCTATAATGTCCTTCGTTTGGCAAGACTTGCGATACATACTCGTATCACAGTACCTATAATATATGGTTCCTTTGTTTCCTTAAATCTTGTGACCGATCGTCACAAAAAAAAGCAGGTTGGATTTATCACTCGAGGGGAATATTGCAACGTAAACATGACTGGCGCAATATACACTTCTTGCCCTCTGACCTGTGTAGCCTCAGGTTCCCTCTGCCCTGATCAGGAAATTCCATCCAGCAATAAAGACAGATTGTCACACTTTACCGCGTCATTCACTGGCCTAAATCGCCGGTGCACGTAATGATGTCAATTTACGGAAGGTTATGCAATACTATCCTGCATCATACACACACACTAAGTGGTGCAATATATATATATATATATATATATATATATATATATATATATATGTATTTTTTTTTTTTTTTCATACTTATTCATTTCCCGCGTTAGCGAGGTAGCGTCTAGAACAAAGGACTGAGCCTTAAGGGAAAATCCTCACTTGGCCCCCCTTCTCTGTTCCTGCTTTCAGAAGAGTAAAAACAGGAGGGGAGGATTTCCAGCCCCAGCTCCCTCCCCTTTTAGTCGCCTTTTACGACACGCAGGGAATACGTGGGAAGTATTCTTTCTCCCCTGTCCCCAGCCTAGCCTGAGCCAGGTACTCATTTTATCGATCAACCGCGATGGGTGGATGAACAGCTGGGACTGTCTTCATCCTCATAGTTATCACTGATGCTCTGTACATGTCTTCATCCTCTCAATTACCACTCTCCCATAAAACGTACCAAGTACACTCAACAGAGTTTTACCTCTGCAGTTCAAATACTCACCTTTGTTCCCCTTGCCTTTATAAAATGGCAATATATATGCAGTCCTCTAATCCTCTGGCACCTTAATATGATCCATACATACACTAAAAAATTATCCTAGCTAACCAATCAATAACAAAGTCACATCCTTTCTACAGAAATTCAGCTGCAAAACCATCCACCCATCATCTTTCCACATTTCATATGCAAAGTTTTCCCTAACTCTTCTTTCTTCACCAAAGCACATGTCACAACACTCCTTACTCATCCTCTCCATATGTCCAAACCATTTCAGTAAACCCTCTTTAAATCTATACCATTCTCTTCTTATTACCAAAGCTCACTTTTCCTATCATTCCTTACACAATCAACCCTCCCCACACCACATACTGTTCTCAAGCATTGTATTTCCAACACTATCACCCTTATCCGTGCTTTCTCATCTACAGCCCACATTTCGCATACACAAAATATTTTCATGACTACTATATGATTAAAAACGTCAATCTTTGCTCTCACTGACACAGTTGATGCAGAAAGAATACTTATGTTTATGAAGTTGTATGATGGCAGAGATTCTCAAAGAGATGGGGCCCCACAAATGTAAAATTCTCTCCCCATACAGTACAAACAGGTAGTTACATATAGGTAATTGCAATCTTATAGTAGCAGGACATAGAAAATATTAAAGTTATAAAGATAAAGATGGCCTAACAAGTATATAAAAGAGAAAGACTACAATTAGTTAAGTAGGGAATAAAGTGGAAACAATATCTTACCTTGCAACAAAACACCAAATATCTGCAGACAAAAGTGCAGGCCATGTTTTTCCACTCAGCAACCATTCCACAAGAAGTTGCTCCAAAATTTCAAAATGAATAGCTTCTAACATACCCACAAGGGCACATACATGAGTCAGCACATGTTCATATAAAGTAACACTACTCTGGGGTCGCCCACCAAACATCACACCATTCATCATACATGGAAAAGACAAACTTGCATGACCTGTAAAGGAAGGAAAACAAAAACAAAAAATCTAATAATTGATTAAACCATGTTGGTGACACTATGAGCACTATACTTTAATGTCTCTAATCCAGCAATCTTGGGGCCAAGCAATTGCCAAATCAGGATTTTGTCAAAGTATGGTTACTGATACTGTTAAAGATAGCTAATAGATGATGGAATAAGTAATAACTTAACCAATGGAACTTTTTTACCAGTCTACAAGTTTATAAAAGTTATACTTACATTAAAACTGTAGTAAATTAGTTAAATATTACCTTTAACTACATGGTAACTTTACCTTATGGGAAGTGGTGAAAATCATGTGAATAGAACTATTACACTTATTAGAATAGTTTTAGATGGAAGAGAAAGTAACTGTCTTTAAGGGCAAAGATAGGTATATTTGATGGTATAACAGTCCCATTGGTGCTGTATGGATGTGAGGCATGGGTCTCAAGCAAAAATGTAAAGAAAAAGGGGTATGTATTGAAAATAAAACATCTGTCAATACACAATGTGACAAGGGCTGATCGAATAAGAAATCAAAGGGTAAGAAAGAGGTATTGTAGTAACAGAAGTATGTATGAGAGAGCTGAAGAGAATGTGCTGAATCAGTTTAGATATATGGAAAGGATGAGTGTGATGAGAATGACTAAGAGGGTACATATGTCAGAAATGGAGTGAACAAGAAGAATGGGTAAACCAAGGAAGAGGTGGAAAGATGGAGTGAAAGATGCCTTGAAGGCTAAGGGACTGATGCTTGAGGGTGTGAGGCATGCAAGGGATACAGTAAATTGGAGCAATATGGTATATGTGGGAATGACACGCTGAACTAAGGCACATGAAGTGGTCAAAGAAAATGGTTTGGTTGTGGACAGGGAAGCTGTGATTTCAATGCATGAGACATGAAAATTTGAGGGTGGATGTAAGTGAATGAAATAATTTCTTCATCTATTCCTGGCTCTACCTCGCTAATGCAGGAAATGCTTTCCAAGTTAAAAAAAAGGCAATCTACAATATACGTCATTATGGTCTGCTTTCACCAGAAACAAATCCATACTGTCCTTCACTTATGAGCTCATTTGAATTATAGTACTCTCTCAGCACTTTGATCATGTGCAAGGTTAAGCTGACTGGTCTGTACTGTTTTGGCAACAATCTGTTTCCTTCTTTGTGTACTGGTATTACATATACCATTTTGTGAATACCTGCAATGCCTTGATTGGTCTATACTTTCATTGTGTGAGGTTTGGCTATTGTTCATTTTTTTCAAAGAAATTGGCAGAATTCCATCTGGCCATGGTGATGAGTTTTCTTTCAGTTGATAAACTGCTTTAATGATGCTGCTTTTGGTAACTTATATTTGGAAGTGCTTGATCATCATAATGATCAAATATTTCATCATTAGTTGTGTCATTTTCTCTTGTGCAAAACACTGACTTTACTGATTAATCAACAGCTGAAAAATTCCTGTAATGTGGGGTTACCAAGAAAGATAGGATGTTACAGTAGTACCAAGTATTTTCATTGAGTCAAAAGGTGGAATTACAGAACTATCAAAGGAGAGACGGGAGTTGAGAAGAGTTTTCAATAGAGAGATGGGTAGAAATTGGGTCTTGGAGGCATTAGATAGAAACATTAGGTAGCAGCAGTAGGTAGGAACATTAGGCATGAGCATTAGGTAAAAGTATTCAGTAGTAACATAAGGAAGGAGCCTCTGTAAACACTGCGCTAGATTTGCCCACTGCCTGTGGCCTGTTATAGATACGGCACTAGTTATGGAGACCCTACTACCGTGGCCATCCCCTTGTGGGAGTTTCAGAAAGAAACAGGCATTAGAGTTATAGATAGTTAGATATATACATATATGAGGTCTGACCTTTATAATTAGTTGTTTTTATTGCTACTACAGAGAAAGATTGTATAAGTCTTCTTAATTTACTTTTCTCCATGGTCTGAAAGATCCTGGTGAGGAAAGAGCTGGTGTGCTTCACAGTTACAGTATTATGAGGAACACAAACTGCTATCAGTAACTGCAGGTAATTCCCCCACTCCACAACAATCCTCTTTTCATCATCTCCTATCTCTAACACCATCTGTAAACAAGATAATATTATATAAGAAGACCTAAGATTTTGAATGATTAGGGCCTGAACATACAGGAGGGTGAAAGTTGTGCATGGGGTAGGGTGAACTGGAATGATGTGGTATACAGAGGCCAACGTGCTATCAATGGACTGAACCAGGTCAAGTCAAGTGTCTGGAGGAAACCATGGATAAGTTTGTAGGGACTGGTTGTGCACAAGCAACTGTGGTTTTGATACATTACACATGACAGCTAGAGGATGGACGTGAGTGAATATGGTTCTATGTCTGTTCCTAGCCCTACCTCGCAAATGTAGAAAACTGCAATCAAGCATGAAAAAACTTACAACTTGTAGGTACATCTTTATCTTTTTCAGGCACGATTCCATCAAACTACTCACTCAGTCTCCTATTTACCTCCTCACTACCTGTTACCACTTCCCAATTTGCCCCTTTACCTATGTTCCTAATTGTTTTGTTTTTTCTCACATTATCAACCTTCTCCCAAAACATCTTTATATTCTCCATGAATATTACTGATACCCATTCACTCTTATTTGCCCTCATTTTTAACTCCTGCACCTTCTTTTTCATCTCCTGCTGCTTTCTCTTTTCCGTCTTTCAATCAGTTACATTCCTTGACTGTACATACCGCCCAAACATCTCTATTTTCTCTTTCACCAACAATTTTACTTCATCTTCACCAGTAACAATTATAATAAATTAATTACAAAAATAAATTATAAAAATAATTTCTTTTTTTTCGTACATATTCACCATTTCCTGCATTAGAATTAAGAACAGAGGACTCAGCCTTAGAGGAAAAAATTCTCACTTGGCCCCCTTCTCTGTTCCTTCTTTTGGAAAAGTGAAAACAGGAGGGGAGAATTTCCAGCAACTCGCTCCCTCTCCTTTCAGTCGCCTTTTACGACACACATGGAATATATAGGAAGCATTCTTTCTCCCCTATCCCCAGGGATAAATAATACTAATAATAATAATAATAAATAGAATGCACCATGTAAAAGGTAAATATAATGAAACATATCATGCAAGTAAACATATGGAAAATAGAGACAAACAGAAACAGCAGTGTTGCTTGTGAATGAATGGCAAACCATTTTATGATGCTAAATATGACTGTGGCCAAAAAAGAAAACTATCAGGAGGAGATATAAAATCCTACTGAGTCTGAAATAGAAATTTTACATGTAATTCAGCTCAACTTTTTAAAGACTACATTTCAGAAATGAATTCAAAATCAACAAACTAGTCTTAATGATGGCTGTCCAAATTATAACTTTTTATAACATCCATGTCTGCTAACCTTGATAAATTCTTCATCATCCCTGAGATGTATCAATAATGGTTCTATTCCAATAATCACTTGCTGTTCTATTCCTTTCTTCACACTGTCAGGATAGTTTTGGAGAGTAATGTTCTGTGGAGAAAACCTGTTCAAACATACAAAATAAAA
Organism: Panulirus argus; assembly: GCA_038088735.1. Taxonomy (NCBI): domain Eukaryota; kingdom Metazoa; phylum Arthropoda; class Malacostraca; order Decapoda; family Palinuridae; genus Panulirus; species Panulirus argus. Next base: position 3,192 of record JAYMFT010404196.1, on the reverse strand, counting down.
ACATCAGCATTTCACCTCTGGTCATTCATAATAAAAAGTAAAATTATGGATTTAAGTGTACCTGTGAGGTACATCCTCCAAAAACTACAGCCACCATACATTTTCAAGCATTGTTAAACTCTACCTCTCAGTTGCTATCTTCAAAATTTCATTATGGAAACAGCATATTACTGAAGCTACCTTACAGAAAATGTGTGATGTTACTATAGCTGCTTAATTTGTTTATGGGTGGGGTGGTGAGGGAGGTAAATGCAATGGTCTGTAAGGGGTAAGGGGCCCTGGGAAGTGAGTCAGTTGTTGTTTGCTGATAACACACACTGGTGGCAGATTCACATAAGAAACTGCAAAATTTGGCATCTGAGTTTGGAAGAGTGTGTGGAAGGAAGACTGAAGTGTGAGGTCTAATCAAATAGTCAATAATTCATATGTAAAGATGTTAAAAAATCATCAATGATCTAACAATTTGATAACTGACAAAGCATATAATTACTGACCAAACATACAATTACCTGAATAAAAGAAGCAAAAGTGACACCAAAGTTGAATGAGCACCACGCAGGTATCCTTGGAACTTTTCACATAAGGCAACAGTGACTTTCATGCAAAAACTTGACATCTTGATGATTCGCTGAACAACCTTTTGGTCTTTCTCATCCTGGATTCCATAAGAACAAGGAATACAGTAAATGAGGTACAGCACTAAAATAAGTGATGCATATTGGTAAGATGTGGGTCTGAAAGACAAAAGGGGTGTATGGGTGGTACTTACAGAGCAGGAGAGAAAATGATTTGGAGACAGATGTACAAGAGAAAGCAGGAGCAGGTCAAGAGGATGGTGAAAAAGTTAAAAGAGAAGGGCAAAAGAATTGAGGTGAGCAAGTGTTAACAAAATTTAGGGAGAATAAGATGATGATTTGGGAAGAGGTGTGAGAAAAGAGAACAAATGGGAGCACTAATGAAAGGGGCAAATGGGAAAATGGTAACAGGAAGTGATGAGGTAAAAAGATGTTGAATATGTTTGATGGTAGGGTAGTAGATGTAGGGTGTTTGGGTCAGGGAGGTATGCATAGTAAGAGTCATGGAAAGTGGTTTGGTGAATGGATAAGAGGTGGTAAAAGCTTTACATATCATGAAAAATGGCAAGGCACCTACAGACAAAGGTATTACATTTGAATTTCTTAAGAATGACCAATGCTAAGCTCGCTTGGTATATGGCTGATTTCATAATGAACAAAGGTACTGCAACCAACCACTTGAAAGCATTTTTTTAAAACTGGTGCACCAACTCCTGATTGGAGTGCTCATTCATCCTGGAAAATGATAAAATTAATTCCCAGTGCATTCTAATAGTACCAGGGTTGACTCAAAAGTAAAATGATGCCATAATTATGCAATAAAGCACTCACACACATACATAACTACATGCTATACATATAAAGAGGTGCATGCAAAAACTCAAGAAGCTGGGCATGAAAATCAACGTTAAAACTCTCTATATTTGCTTTAAAATACTGGTGAAGAATGACAAGTAAAACAGTTTCATGGTCAAGATGGAGTGTTCGAACTGGGCTAAATTCTCACTTACGTACATGCATGTATAATGTTCTGTATGTGATATTAGATGGAGGTATCAATTATATGACAGTAATTACTGTCACTGAAAATGTGACATTCACAGATTTTCTTTACCAACTTATCATGTCCTACATGGCCATACAATACTGGCAGGATTTAATTCTTTTTTTTTCAAACTATATATGTAACTTAAAAATTCATGACTAAAAATACATGTATTTCTCATATCATTTACTTAATTCTGTTGTCCTAATTTCTAATTTCAATTTATGTATGGATCTTGATGAGGTGCCTAAGGATTGGCAGAATGTATGTATAGCGCCCTTGTATAAAGCTAAGGGAAATAAAGTTGGGAGTTCAAACTACATAGGTAAAAGTTTGTTAAGCATACCTGGGAGAGCAATGTGGTTTCAGAAGTGAAGAGGATGTGTGAATCAGGTGTTTGGTAATGTATACGAGAGATACTTCAAGAAACAGAGGATTTGTATGTGGCATTTAAAGATCTGGAGAAAGCATATGACCAGGTAGACAGACTTGCCTTGTGGAAGAACTTAAGAATATATGGTGTGGGGGATGGCTACTAGAAGTAATGAAAAGTTTTCATCAATGGTGTAAGGCCCGTGTACAAGAAGGAAGAGAGGAAAGTGAATTAACTGTTCCAAGTGAAGGTTGGTCTGCAGCAAGGGTGTGGACTTGGCAGCAAATGGAACCATGGAAGCGGAAGTGAATTATAGGGTGGGTGAGGGGGCAAAGAAGGTGTGAAAAGACATATCGTTATTTTGGAAGGCAAAAATGGGTATGGGATATGCTTGAAGATACAATAATTACAATAATATTATATGGATGCAAAGCATGGGCTATAGATGAGGCTGTGTGGATGTGTTGGAAATGAGATTTTTGCAGACAATATGTAGAGTGAAGTAGTTTGATCAAGTAAGTAATTAAATGAGTAAGAGATAGGTATGGAAATAAAAAGAATGCAGTTGAGATAGCTGAAAAGGGTGTGCTTAAATGTTTTGGACATAGGGAGAGAATGAGTAAGACAAGGTTGACGAGAAGGATATATGTGTCAAAAGTGGAGGGAACAAGAATGGGAAGACCAAATTAAGAGGTGGAAGGATGGGATGAAAAAGATTTTGAATGATCAGGGCCTAAACATGAAAAAGGGTGAAAGGCACATACAGGATAGAGTGAACTGGAATGATGTGGTGTAAGGGGTCAATATGCTGTCAAAGGACTGAAGTAAAGCATGTGAAGTGGTCAAGGTAAACCATGGATAAGTCTGTGGGCCTGGCTGTGGGTAGGGAGCTGTGGTTTCAGTGCAACACACAAAAGTTAGAGAATCGATGTGAGAGAATTTGGCCTTTCTTCGTCTGTTCCTGGGGCTGCCACACTAATGCAGGAAAAGGCAATTAATAATAAAAAAAAATTCCTATTATAATACTTCTTCTTCTTCTCTCTCTCTCTCTCTCTCTCTTTTCTTTTAAGGCTCCAGTCACGAACAAAAGTCCACATCAAGGCCAGGCCCTAACTGAAATACAAAGAGAATTGAGAAAGGGGGAAAAACAGACAGGGAAAGTATTTACAAATTTTTGAGAAAGTGAAAAACATGTCTCT
>JAYMFT010404185.1:0-18707 GCA_038088735.1 Panulirus argus | reverse complement strand
AGAGAGAGAGAGAGAGAGAGAGAGAGAGAGAGAGAGAGAGAGAGTTTAACTACTTACCTCCTAGTTCCTAGACTGATAATTTTACCAAACTGACATGAATAGCGCGTAGCACTCAACGCACGTCTTGCTTGATGAATGTTACTGTCCCTCTCAAATGCCACCTGTACTACACAAGTACCTCTACTGGGATTCATCTGGGACTGTTTTCAACTACACGTCAAGTTTTCTTTTAAATGTTTCTGCACACGATCCACGCATATTTCATATTTCTCCTGTCAGTACACCGAACATCCGTTCAAGCTACCTGGCTGGGATCTCATTTGTTATTCGTCTGATTTATCTTTCTCTTCCATGGTAATCTTACAGATTTCTATCACAAAGCATCTCCCTTGTATAGAGGCACAATCTGCATTTGAACTTTCATCATTTAACCTGGGCTTACAACGCACCTCCAGTAATTCCTAGGGTGAACAACGCTCCTACTGCCATCCTTTATGGACTCTACCTCTTGAATATCTTAACTCATCCTCGACTTCCAGTTCTTCACCATACAAACTGTTATTACATTGTGATTTCAAATCCTATTAAAAAAAAAACACTAACGTTATATTTCTAATGACATTCACATTCACTCAACTTCTATGTGTACGTCATTAAAACTGTCAGTCATTCTATCCAACTCTTTATCTGATTAAGGAATAAACACAGGATCATCTGCATACAGCAAGTGTGGCAACCTCATCCTGTTCCTCTACGATTAATTCATTTTTTTCGCCACAATCATTCCATCTCTCTTTTATATCACGTAATCACTTTAAACTCGCCCGGAAATAAAAATTCTTTAAATCTTAAAAAATCAGGCTTTGATAACCTCCGTGTTTTCCTTTTTTTTTTTTGAATACGTAATTTGAAAAAAGCTGTTCAACATTTCATAATTAATTTCGTGACATGTTAAAACGAGACGCAGTCCGCTTCCACCTAATTGAGAATGATTTCCCCTGAGTCTGTGAGGCGTTACTTGTTTCAAGATTTCATTCGGAAGGGCTCTGGCCATATGATCTCATCTGCAGTCATAAACAGCGGCTTGAGGGACCACAAGTGTAAAGTGTAAGAAAAAGTTCAGGGTGAAGACAATGATAAAAAGAAAAAACAAAATTCTATATGAAATCATGATTCATGAATCTACGCTTAAGTAACTGAGAAATCTTTATCTTGCTACTCTTACGTAAGACACAAATTACTGTCACCAGTGACTTATATAACCAGATTTATAGAGTGATTACCACAGCTCAGTTCCCGTTTCCTCCACTCCTCTCGCGGGGTTCCATCACTCATTACCATTACCGTCTCCTGTACTAACCACCGCCAGACGAATTCTAATACTGGTAATAGCAACTCCAGCAGCCACTCCATCAGACTGTGTGTGTGTTTCCCTTCACTAATGCTTTAAAAAAATAGGTTCACGAAAACACTTTTTTTTTATATCACTGGGAGACGAAGCCATACCATAGTCGCGATGGTCTCAAACGGGACATTAGTATTCCACTTAATCACAAACCTAATGGATCACATCCCTTGGTACTTTCGACACCTCCATTAGCTCCATTAGCAAGATGACCTGACCCCTTCTCCATCCCTCCCCTTGAACGAGATGAATTACCCTAACTGTCCCAGAGAACGGAATAACAACCTCTTCGGAAGTGAAGGCTTCGCTCTACGAGCGAAGCTATGTAGGGATTTAGGTACTACAACCACTTGTCCCGATCGGTCCTCTTAGTATAACAACTCGATCCCTGCAGTACGATGATCTGTATTCTTGATTAATTTCCTCAGCACGACGGTACGACTCTTGGTTATGATGGCCCGACCTTTGTACCTAAAAAAAAAAAAAAAAAACACGCCGTCGTGTTCATGGGTTCAATACTTTCGTGCTCGAGGAACGTACCGCCGTGCTCAGAGATCGTACCATCATGATCAGAGGCTACGATAACACCCCTTGGCGTACGATACTTTTAGAGACCGTACCATCGTATGAGCTCAAAGGACTTCGATAAGAACCCTTTTGGCGTACGATACTTTTATGGAGACCATACCATCATATATGCTGACGGGACTTCGATAATGAGAACCCTTGGCGTACGATACTTTTAAAAAAGACCATCTCGCCCCCCCCCCTCGGCTGTCAGGGGATAAACCCTGGGGCTCGCTCACCTATGACGGTGCCGTAGCTGAAGAAGAGCTGGTGGAACTGGCTGGCGAAGGAGGTGAAGAGGCAGCCGAGGGCGGTGATGAGGCCCCCTAAGACCGCCGTCAGCCGCGTCGAGTTCCTCCTGCAGACGGCTATGGTGATGGGCGAGATGAGGAGCGCCAGGGAAGTGGAGAGGCCGCCGAGCCAACCTGCAGAAGGGACGGACAAAGTGAGCGAAAGACGGTGGGAAATAAGCAGCTGCGTGTGGCTGATATTTGGGAAATGTGGTAATAAGGGAAAATACGATGAAATAAGGAGGAATGTAGTACAGAGAAATAAGTTACATCAGGTCTATAAATATAACGTAAGTAAGGGAGAATATGGTAAATATACGGGGGAAAATATAGCATATATGGGAAAAAATACATTAAATAAGGCATCAAATGGTAAATACGAAATAAGATACAATAACGTCATATATATATGTGGAAGATGAGGAAAGATCCGCTAAACGTGAGAAAATGCGGAAAGAATGAGTAATAATCGGAAAAGAAGGATACATAGAAAAAAATAAGGCACTGCCACAAATAAGGACGACACAAGGAGGAAAATAAGAAAAAGGTAATGAAAATACGATAAGCATGGGAGAATGTGGTAAATATGCATAAATGTGGTACGAAATGAGAAAGCATAGTGCAAAATACGGTGCGCACAGCGTTCTTGCTTTATAATTACCCCATTTACCACACACACACACACACACACACAAGAACACTTACAAACACACAAAAGAACGTCTACAAACACAAAAACAAACAATACCTACGCAAGCAAATCCAAGCAAGCCGCCCCTCCCCCTCCCGCACCCGTCTCCTCGCTTTCCCCTCCCTGTTATAAAGAAGGTGGACTGTAACAACAATTCCAGCAAATGACAATCATGATGGGTGGGAGAGAGAGAGAGAGAGAGAGCTGTCCCGGGAGCTGTGACCCCTGAGAGAGAGAGAGAGAGAGAGAGAGAGAGAGAGAGAGTGAAATTACACAAATGAATTCAGGGGATGAGAAATATGAAAATATGCATGAAAAAGAATAGGGAGGAGTGAGAGGAGAGATATGGGCTAGCAACAAAAGCAGATGACAAAGGCATCACTCGAAACCCAGCAAAACAAAGGAACAATGACATAAAAACATTTACTGTCAAAAAAACAAAATAAATCTATTAAATAAAATGAAATAGAAATAAAGAAAAAGCCAATTTCACACTACGAAAAAAAGGGTAAAATGTCCAAATATAAACAAAAATAGTAAACCACGTACCACGAATGAATGGCAAATATACAGTCGAAATCTAGGCGAAGAACAACTCGCAATCTTATTTCCAAATCCTTTCACCAACAAGTTAACTAAACATCGTCTTTTCAAACGTGAAGAAGAAGAAGAAGAAGAAGAAGAAGAAGAAGAAGAAGAAAAAACAATGTCGCGAGCCCAGAAGTCTTGGCCTCGTCCGAAAATTACATCAATTCCTGGGGAACTCTTGGTGACGATTTGAAGCCTCAGTAAGTTCATAATTAGTACAGTGACACACACTCTCTCTCTCTCTGTCGTCACCACGCTCCCCACTAAAGCCTAATGCCCAGGCTTTCCAGAGTAACACTAGTAGCGAGGAGGAGGATGAGGAAGAGGGAGAGGAAGAGGAGGAGGAGAAGGAGGAGTGGGGTGTAGCAATAAGGTCGTTTACGGTCGTTTGATGGCCTCGTTGACGAGTGTGTGATCACCCCGCCGATGGTTGGATTGTGTCGACACGAGCAGGGGGGAGAGAGAGAGAGAGAGAGAGAGAGAGAGAGAGAGAGAGAGAGAGGTGGGGGAGGGGTCCTGACAATGCAAATACAATGAACGGGCGGAAGAAGCCATAATGAGAACTTAATGAGAGCAAGTTACGCCCACGAGAGGGCTCAGGTGCAGTTGATTATAGTCTACCAAAGAAAAAAAAAAAAAAAGAGGATTTACCAACTCGGTTGAGACGACAGCAGAATTACGTTACGTCGTTCGTTAAGTACAGTAATAAAGAATATAACGAAGGTATCTGACATTCACGAGACAATTCTGAAAAATCAAGAGAGACTTTAAAAAGGAAAACTAGAGAGGCCAAAATACAATTCACATACTTTTGTGGCAAGACTCACCATAGTCAGTTGCTGATTACATAGTAACGGGTTCCCTGTGCTAGGTCTTGGTAAGTCTCAGGGTGAGGCACGACAAAGTGACGAGACCTAGTGCGAGGGAAGACCCAGGGTGAGGCAAGAAAAAGGGTGAGACCTAGCTTGAGTTAAGACCCAGACCTGTGGTCAAGCACGACACAGGGTAAGACCCAGGGTGAAGCAAGATACAGGGTGAAGCAAGAACCAGGGTGACGTAAGACCCAGGGTGAGGCAAGACCCAGGGTGATGTAAGTCGCAGGATGAAGTAAGATACAGGGTGAAGCAAGATACAGGGTGAAGCAAGACCCAGGATGAGGCAAGACCCAGGGTGATGTAAGACACAGGGTGAAGCAAGATACAGAGTGAAGCAAGACCCAGGGTGAGGCAAAAACCTAGAGTGAAGCAGCAAGATACAGGGTAAAGCAAGAAGAAGTAGAAGAAAAAAGGCACCGAAAACAATGTCTCCCTCCAGCCAACATAACGAGGTACCATTAATCCCGGTCCCTATGAAGGACAAGATAGGAAACACATTGTGTCTATTTCTTTTTGACCTCTGACCCCCAAAAAATACTTTAGCAGTCATATATATATATATATATATATATATATATATATATACGGGGTCAGGGCGTATTGAACCAAGGTACATGACTACAAAGAGATTCCAGTCAATCGGGCCAAAAATGGAGGAGTGGTTTACGTCCAAGGCCAGGCCATCATATGAGCCCAGAGGTCGTACAGTCATAGCACTACAAGTCAGTCGAGAAAGACCTGCACTCGAGAGAGAGAGAGAGAGAGAGAGAGAGAGAGAGAGTACATTATATTATATCAGGATTACTTAACTCTCCCGGATCGGCACAGGGAACATCTTTAGGAAGGGGTCCAGTCTTAATAATTGAGAACTGAACTATAGTTTACACGAGGGAGTTCGTAAAAAAAAATTGTGGCTGCGGGTTTTACAAACGGCCTAACATGTTTATGGAGCAACGGGTTACATCTTGGACGAACTGGGTCCTGGGCATTTTGGTAGGTTCCTCAGTGAGTCTACACGTGCGATTTGGTCAAAATAACGAAGTCCGTGCGGACCAGGTCCAACCGCTTCCACAAGCACTTTCCCCAACAAGTCTCGGTCATAAATCAGTATTTTACGATAATGTACGCGGTATTGGAAACGATATTTCAGATTTAGAGGCAATAAATGCAGGAAAATAATGACCGGACTGGTATATCTAAACCTTTGTTAGATATCAAAAATAGAGATTTCCTTCCCAAATACGCATCTCCTGGGTACATTATTCAAAAGTGACAAGAGAAATGAAGCAGGCGGTGGTGTCTTGCCTCTCGTTAAAGCTAATCTTAATCCTGTGCTGAAAAATGTTTTGGGTGTTTGTAATGTCGACTCTTTTTTTTGTGGAAATGAAAACATAAGCTTTGTTAGAAAATGATAGTAGGACCAGTTTACAGGACCCACACACACACACGCACACACACACACCAAATGTAGACGAAAGTAAAGAAAAAGCACTGATGAATCATTTGAGGGTGATTTGAAACCAAGAGAGATGTTGGGAAGAATAAAACTCCAGAAAAATGGAAAAAGAATATAAGGGTAAAGAAAAAAATTGGCGAAATTATGTTATGGATAACATCGACAGCTAAGAGTGACGATAAATCATAAATATGAAAGAAAACGAAGATAAACAGAGACTGAAGAGGGAGACTGACTCAAGAGTACAAATCCATGAAAGGAGGAATTATAAGTAGGTAACAGAAGTCAGATCCAAAAGAAAGTTAAAAAAATAAAAGCAAGGATGACAAGGGGTTCTAATATACATAAGAGAAAATAAGAGAAATAGCCCTGTCGGAGTCAATCAGACTAAGAACGATTTATAAAATTCGACAACCAACAGCATCATGGAAGATATAAACTCAAAAACGTCTCTTACAGGACCCTAACCCAACTATTACGTATGAATGAATAAAGATGAAATACACAAAGTAAAGCACACTGGGAAGGCCTTACACCCCAACAGCTCTGCGACGGAGGCAAATCTCCGGCTTGACTGCACCCGCCAAGTTATCCTCACTCGAACATTTTTACCGAAAGCTTAAGGAGAATTTTCATTTTTCAATAGATTTTCGAAACGCTCTCGTATCCTGGGATTCCGGCCCGTGGAAGCACCAGAAATGCAGTGCCTTGCAAATAAAATAAAAAAAAAATGGGTCGAGTCAATCGATGGAGGACAAAATTACGTGTCTCTGTGACCCCAACATACTGCATGATGGTGAGGTCACCCGCCTTCGAGGTTTACTTGACCTTATCCCAGGACAGATGGGTGGGAAGCGTCCTGGAGCTCGATCCTGGCTAGCAGTGGTTGGTATCCAAGGACTCCAGGACTCTCCATGAGGCACTCCCACGACCCCAAGTTGCACTACACAACTCCAAGCTCACAACCTACAACCTTTCAAGCTCACACCCCACAAAACAACACAACACAACGCGCAACTCACACCCCATAACGCAATACCAAGCTGACATCACCAAATTACCTATAAGTTCGCCAACTTTGAAGTTACGGCGTAGTAGACCGTCCCAATTCAAGCCATTCCGAGCAACATGTGTGAAGTAAAATGCATTATCAAAGGTGGCGAACGAGAGGTTGTGGGTGGTGGCGGGTAGCAGTGTTTTTTGGAGATAGTGGTGGAGGTCGGGGTGGTGGTGGTGGTGGAAAGGTGGCGGTGGTGGGTGGTAGTGGTGGAGGCAATGGGAGAAAGAATATGGCAGGGATGCTTTGAGTGGTGGGGAGCGGTTCAGGAAGACTGAAGGAGAGATACAAGAATAAAGAATGAGGTAGGAGGCAGAAGGCGGACGAAGCTTAAAAAAAAAAAAAATAAAAGTCGATATGAGTTGCTGACCTGGGGCTAGACAGAATACACTTGAGGTAGACAGGAGGGCAGACGGGAAGCACACACACACACACACACACACACACACACACGTACATGCCCTAAGCAAGCAGTAATACAAGAGACAGATACAGCCTATAAACATCAGATATCACGAAGCTGAACCAAAGACTTGCCACGAGCCAGACTGGATCCAATCACACACGGGCCGGACAGAGAGGATACACGGCTCAGACAGGAGCCAAACAGGTAGCGGAGAGTAAGAAGACAGGAGCCCCGTCACCCGTGAGTCTCCCCGGGACTTAGGGTGAGGGAGGGGATGAAGGATTAAGCGTGGTTAGCCATGGCCCTCATAGATGGGGCTGACCGAACATAGATGGAGGGCAGGGCAGTGGGACAAGCGGTTCCACTGAATCATCAGGCGAACCACGAGAATCAAGGGAGGAGTTGGGACGCGAGAAGTGAAAGAAAACGGGCGGGGAGAGGTTACGGGAATGAAATTTATAAATCAAGAGGAAAATGAGAATGGGAAAGAGGATAGTGAAGGAGGACAGAGAAGATATGATGAAGATAAGAGTGATAAGGTAGGAAAGAAGGGAAATAAATATCAAAATTAGGGAGCAGACGTAATGAGAAAGACAAAAGATATAAAAAGGAACAGAAAATGGGTAAAAAAAAATAAACTTCAGCCGTACAGAGCAGAAGGTGATGGTGGTTATAGGATAAATGGTGAGTAAAATGACGAGACATGGAAAAAGCTACAAGAAAGAAAAATGAGGGGGAATGTTGAGATAACAGTCAAGAAAATCTCACCCGTAGGCATTTGAAGAGCGAGGAGGGAAACAAACGATATACATGCAAAATATAATGGAGGAAAAGACGAGACATTGTGAAATAAAAGTGGAAGGCAATAAAAAGTAAATCACTGGTGGATGACATAGGAAGTAGGTAACTGGGTCAACAAGAAGCTAGATATTAATGAGCTATGACCACAATCTGCTTATTAAACACGCTGGTAAGTTCCCGGAGATCCCATGAGAGTGGACATAAAATGATGCAGCCTGCAGTCCATCACTATGTAGCTATACCAAGACGCTGAAACAGAAAGCTGGCTGCTCTGTCATTCAAATATGAGTCGACGTGCCTGGAGATTCCATTCAAAAAACTGTAGGGAAAAGCAAAGGGAGGAAGTGTTCTCAAGTTCTAATCCCTTAAGGCTGCTGGATTGGTGAGCAGGATCCCTTTAGGGGGTGCACAATAAACTTGCCGGGGTTCCCGACACAAATCAAATCAATCCTCTAGAGTTACGGAATGCCGAAGGCCATCCGGCTGACCAAAGAACGAGCCTTATGCAGGGTCAGTCAGCTCCTCCCTATCAAGCCAACAGATGTCACGTTACATCACAGGCTTTCCCAGCCCTCGTCTACTTGCCGATACCGAAGCGAGTATAAAAACAAGAGAGGTATCTGGCAGACTGCAACAACATTACCGGAATCCAATTCCTTAAACAGGGTTAGAATGAAGTACTCAGCCTCTGTGTATAAGATTTATCTCCTTCATGACACTTGAGTTCGAAGGGTTGAGAGTCAGCGAACGTTGCTATGTCAACATTTTCAATTGTCTCCCGCTTTATCATCTACTCGATCGTCATTCCTGATCCTAATATTCCTCTTCGTGATCATCACTATCTATCGCCTGTCTTCCTCACCATATCACTGCCCCAGGAGCACTACCAAGTCAAGTCTTGACGAAATCTGAAATAGAAATTTTGACACAAGAAGCAACCACGTAATGTCTGGCATTTCCCTCAGCCCCAGCACATGATATGACGAGTCGGTGGCGAAATGAGCAATTAAACCCGGCCAGTTTGTTGGTATCTGTGGCTAAATCACGCTAGAGATTTATGACTGGAAAACAACAAGGCCGCCCGCCTGAATTATGGCATCGATTAATCACGTTGGGATAAGAGTTTCTTTGCTCTAGTGAACTGTGAAAATAGCTTTTGTTGTTGACTTAAAATCAAAAATTTTGAAAAGGAGAATGGACGTGTGTGTGTGTGTGTAGGAATTCTGTATACGTGTGTTTGTGTGTCTTCACGTTTATGCATAAATACCTCAGTGGGAAAGGATGGGCAACACCCAGTCTACATTCGACAGGTGAGGACATTACTATTCCAGTCAAGACTTCTAAGCCTGTGTTTCCCTTAAGTAGCATGCTTGGTGTATTATATTAAAACTTAATCTTCCTTGTCAAGCTAGGCGTATGGGAAGTTACTGTACCGAGACAGACAACTGATCTTATTTTTTTCTCTTGTTTAATAGTAGACAGACAATACTGTCAGATCAATAGACTCAATCAGATCTGAGGAAGACGATGTTATTGAAAAAATGTAAGATATATATATATATATATATATATATATATATATATATATCATTGGCCTGAGTTTTTGTAATGAGGAAAACTTGAGTTCATTATAAATCTGCTTAATGTTCTAAACTTCTCAACACCCAAAATATGAAGAAAAGTCATCACTTGTACTTACACCCAAACAAAATACTTAAAAAAAAATCTTACATGTACTTACACGACAGGACGTCTGTATGGGGCAAGAAACTGCTAACTCATTCGATCGGAATCTAGTTTCCGTGTCATTTAGCAGAGCTTGAAGTCAACTGGCAAAAAATCCCGGGGCTTAAACTGGTGGGACCCCTGCGAACCGTGGCGCCCCAAAACGCAATCATTGCAGCCTCGAGTTCCAGAAAAGAATAAGAAAAAGACTGAGGAACGATGAAATATAAATCATAAAAATCTGATCGATTTACGGCACTTTTATTTTTGGCAAAAAGAAGCCGAGATTTCCGTTAGAGATGGAGACCATCTTATTGGCGTGTGAGACTCGACTTCCGAGCTCATCTGACGACCTATGGCTAGTAACGTTTCACCAGGTTTCGTTGGTTAACGTCTCGAGTGTACGGCGGTAGGGCCCTTGAGCACGGCGCTACGACTCTTGAGCATTGATGGCTTGACCTTTGGTCGAAGGCTACATTATCAATACGTTAAGGATCGTAACGACGTGTTCAGGGCTCGAGACAGCCTTGATCAAGGGTCGAAACCATGTGTTCAAGGGTTGAAACCGTCAGGTTCAAGGGTCGAAACCGTCGTGATCAAGGGTCGAAACCGTCGTGTTCAAGGGTCGAAACCGTCATGTTCAAGGGTCGAAACCGTCGTGATCAAGGGTGGAAACCTTAGTGATCAAGGGTCGAAACCGTCGTGATCAAGGGTCGAAACCGTCGTGTTCAAGGGTCAAAACCGTCGTGTTCAAGGGTCGAAACCGTCATGTTCAAGGGTGGAAACCTTCGTGCTCAAGGGTCGAAACCTTCGTGCTCAAGGGTCGAAACCTTCGCGATCAAGGGTCGAAACCTTCGTGCTCAAGGGTCGAAACCTTCGCGATCAAGGGTCGAAACCGTCATGCTCAGGAGCCGTCCCTTTCCTCTCCAGGAATGAAGTGGTGTCCAGCTAAGGCTCGAGCGTTCTCTGCCATCATGTGGCTGTGTAAGCTCCTCCCTGGTGTTCTCTCGTCGGCTGGCCAGCTTCATAGCTCCCTAAATTTTCTTGACGCTTGCATTTGACGACCTGAGCGTCCGTGGCGCAAAGTCTGGTGCCTCCATTAGCTTTATGGCACAACTCACAGGCTCGGGAACTGTGGAACAGTCGTCACCTTTCGTCAAACGACTTCCAATCTCACGGGAAGTTTTGAGATATCTCTCACAAGTTGGAGATCGTGCTTAAAACTCAACATCTCAAACTTAAGTAGTCCAAGGGAGAGCATATACAGACATATACACTCTCTATTTCTCTTTATATATATATATATATATATATATATATATATATATATATATATATATATATATATATATATATATATATAAATGAAACGATCATTCTACATCGGTTAACGATTAAAAGATGACACCATCCTCATAATCACATTGAGATAAGGGTCTTAGAGATGGTTAGTTAACAAACCCCATAAGGTACGAAGGCACGACCCTTGAGCAAGACGCGGCGTACGATCCTTCGCGAGGGACGAGGAAAAAACAGGCCGTCAATTCACACTCTAAGGGGTCATTGCCGCTGGGCACAAGGGTCTTACCCCCAGGTTCAGGGGGTCTCACCGCCTGGCTACGATCACCGTTCTGTTGATGTCTGCGGGTTGAGGCGGGCCCCTGAAACACACACAGACATACACACATGCTATGTTTATGACGTCACGCGATGAAGCAGGCGTTGCGTGTTCCCCTAATTTTATTTCTTTTTTATATGGGGAGATGGAGGGAAGAGTGAGGTGGGGAGCGTATTTCTTTCACCTTCACTGTAAAGTATAACGAAGCCAAACACTCTCAACGTAAAGACACTTTTGTAATAACTATAATCAAAACCAAGTCTCTTTTTCCCCTTATCTTTATCTCTATTTCCCCTTGTCTTTCATTCCCATTTTCCCTTGTTTGCCGTCCATTACCTCCTCCACTTTCCCCTCTCCCTCACCGCCATGCAGCCATTATATAAATCACTATCAACACCTCCTCCTCCTCCTCTTTATTCTTCCCTTCCCCCTCCTCTCCTCCAGTGCACCCATTAAGTCACACCCCAACCCCCCACCCCCACAACCAGTCAACGGCAGCAGGTGTGGAGGCCCCCCCCCCCCCCCCGCCTGGAGGCTGTCCAGGGGAAGAGGCTGTGGGGCTGGAGGTGACGTTTGGTTCGATACATTGCCTGCAGCGGGCCAGAGTGTGGTCCAGCCAACCTGACAATGGTCCAGCGAACCAACCAGTGGTCCAGCCACATGAAGAAATGTAACCTGAGGAAGGTTTCTGTTTATGAGACACTGGCCTCTTGACCTATCGTCCCCTCCGAGCCATTTTCATCCAAATGTACATAAACGTTCGAGAATTGTATCCAAATCAAATTTTTTCCTGTCCCTCTTCTGTAATAAAGTCTTATACGTACTAACAAATGTCAAGCCATTCTTTTACTATTTCGGCCACAAAATCTTAAAAATAATTCGACTAACTGTAAGCCAATTTTCAATTTATATTATGAGATGTACTTTCCCTTCTAACTCATTGACAAAAAAAGAATAAGTTCCACGGTACTAAAACTCTTAATGATGAGTAATATATAATGACTAACGGCGAGAGACAGGTTAATCATTATTAAAAAAAAGAGTCGTTTGCTTAAAAGAAGTCGATAACTATATGAATAAAAAAAAAGGTCGAGCTTGAGATGATCAAAAAAGTTAATCAAATGATATAAACTGATCGATCGTGACAGTAAGGTCAAATAATAGTCGTCAGTGACCATGAAAAAAAAAAAAAGGTCAGTGTGGCGAGACACTGTTTAAGTCCTGGAAAATCCGGGCCGATGCTTCAATCGTCAGGGCCAAAAAATAAGGTCCCTAAATTTTGAAGTGGAAGGGAAGGAGGGAGGGAGAGAAGTCGTGAGGAGACGCAAGTGATTCTTGGAGGGAGGGAGGAAAGTATATGATTCCTTTTTTTTTAAACTAACCTCCAACCCAGAATGGGAGGTGGTGGACATCAACCACAGCCTCCAACCCCAAAATAGGTGGGGGTGGAGGACATCAACCATTACATGCAGCAATGAGAAAGTAGCATCAATCATCAACACCAACACTGCATGATCAAGAATGACCGTCTAAGTCGGTCCATGACGCCTCCAACGTCAACATCAATATTGTGAACGGGGCATCAACAATATGAATAGGTCACGCCACACGCAGCAAATCGCATCAACATCAATATCACCGCACCGAGGCCATCAATGACTTCACTTGTCAACATCAAAGTCAGCACTTTTAACAGTCATCGACGTTTATCACATCAACACACCACAGTCATCAATGTCATCACATGAACACAATTAATAAGACAAGAGACATCGACATCACCACATTATCCACACTACAGTCATCCATGTCATCACTGAAACATCAACGCACATCAGAGACGACTCAACATCATCATCACATCAACACTATCATGATCAATGCACCACAAACATCAACGCTATCATCATCATCAACCTCATCACATCACAACCAACATCAACGCAACACAAACACCAACCTCCTCACATCACTATAATCATCAACGCAGCACAAGCAACAACCTTAACACATCAACACTATCAACATCAACACACCACAAACATCTAAACGCCCCAGTGCATCAACACAATCATCAAGACGGCACATCAATGGCATCATCACCATCGCCACCAACACTAAATACACATTCTTCAACACAGCTGGTCGCCCACACCACCAGCACCATCATCATCATCAACAAGAAAGAAAACAAGAAGAAGAGACACCACAAAGCGACAGAAAAACGGGAGACAGCATAAAAGAAGAGGAAACAGAAAACGGAAAAAATGAGCAACATTGCCTGGAGAAATATGGCAATGAGAGAAAATTATGTGTTGTTAAAAAATAAATTTCAAAGGATACCAAAAACAGTAAGTTTCATCTGAAATAAATATAAGGGACGGCTGAATAATAATAATAATAATAATAATAATAATAATAATAATAATAATAATAATAATAATGAAAATAGCAACAATAATTATGAAAATAATGAAAATAGTAACAATAATAATGAAAATAATGAAAATAAAATAATAATAATAGTGAAAAGAATAATAATAATAATAATAATTATAATCAAAATAATAATAAAGTCATTGTGTTTTGTACAAGACGAAGTTCCCTTTGAAGCGATGCCAGACGCACAAACTTTCCCAGACAAATACGAGATAAAGAAAAGGGGGTGAATCCCAGATGGAAAGAATATCTCACTTTCGGACAAAACTTCTTCCTGACACTGGGAATAAAAACGACCAGAGGAAAACTCGCCCTCAGTCCGCGGGTGTATGTTTCAAGCGCGCCAGAAATGACACGGTGAGACTGGAAGTGCCAATCAATGCCCTTTTATACAGGAGTAAACACGGTTTTATGGTCGATTTGGGTCTGACGTCACTTTCAATTTTGTGGGAAATAGGTATAAGGTCTTTGTCCCTCTGAAAACCATGAATACTTACGCAAGCCTTAGAAAGGTTAGTGTGACTATAAGGGGTCAATAGGGGGCATTTTAACTGGCGTTACAAATGAGTAAGTGTGTTTATAAAGGCCGGAATGAGCCTTCACACAGTCGTCTGAAAAGTCAGTGTGGCTAATTGACAGAATGGCCTTTAAACTCGGTGTCAGGGAAGGCTACAGACGGATGTAAAGGTCCTTATTTTGCTTTTTAGGTTGGCCTGTGACTGTGCAGGTCTAAATGATCGTTATGAAGGTGTGAGTTGGGTCACTGTGGATGAGGAGGCCAAAGTGGACCTTATATAGCGAGCAATGCGGTTAGCGTGACTACGAATATTGTGAAGGGCTGACCTTGCTATTACGAATATGCAAGTAAAAAGATGAAAGAATAAAAACTTCTGCTGCCAGTAGTAAGGTCATCTGCGACTATAAAACGGACCTTAATTTCAGAGATAACGTCAGCTGTAGGGGTAGAGGTGACCTTATTTTCAGTGGTACGGTCGTAGGAAATAACCTTAGTTTCTTCAGTGGTTGAGCTGCGGACCGCAAGTATCTGAGCTGCGGCCCCGCGAGTCACTGATCTGCGGCCCCGCGAGGCATTGAGCTGGGGCCCCGCGAGGCACTGAGCTGCGGCCCCGCGAGTCACTGATCTGCGGCCCCGAGATGGCCTGGATAGGGGCATATTATTTGCCCGTGCCATGTCAATCATTGAAAAATAAAAAAAATGAACACACTGTGTACAACTAGACGTACGAAACTAAATAAGCATCCCTGTAGACGCAGCTGAGAGCAACTATAACTCCATCTCAAAACCAGACGACTGTCCGTCCAATCCTTCAGTTCCCTTCCGCAATGTAAGAGCAATTTTATACACAGTAACACAAATCGTCTCCGGAATTTTATCTCTACATTCCACCCCGGCAGAGGCGCCAACGTTTGATGAAGGCGCCAATGTTCTGGCCAGGGGAATCATAATGACATTCATGAGATTTAAAAGAGCTGGAGGCAAGATAACAGACGGCAAAAAAAAAAAATAAAGAGAAACCGGTTATCAGTGTTACCCAGAGGCTCTGTGCTCATAACATCTATAACCTGTATTGATTCATAAAATTCTCAGATAACAGATAAATACATAGATTAACGAAATACGAGGACTTTAAACACAACGGTGTGTGTAAGTCTGTTGGTTTATTACCTTACATTTGCGCGGTTATGGTCAGTTTAATCCAGACTTGGTAAGCAACTTTCACCACCTCCCTCACTCAAAAAAAATTGGCCCAAGTGTACTGGCGTCTCTAGTATATGTAGTGTCGATAGATTTTCTTTCTTTTCTGATGCGTCGTACGCCGGGCAGTGCAGCTATATACACACACACACACACACACACACACACACACACACACAGAGCTCACCCGTTACACCAGTCGCAGCTCCTAGGAAGTAATAGTCGTCCGCTGCTTAGGGTGACACTGTATAAAGTGAGGCGCGTCTCCCATAAGGGTGTGTGTTTCCTTACACATACCCTGACCTTAACCCTTGGCCTTCCGCACTAACGGTAACTGTCCTCACTCTCACTTAAACACACAGACACACACACAAACACACACACACACACACACACGTAAGTATAATCACAAGAAAAAAAATCGAGGGGGAACTCGGCCAATGTAGGTAAACGCTTGGAACAAAGGTCGTACCACTATAGAGTTAGGTCGACTTATCAGGTATAGGGATGAAGAGGGTTCGACCCCCGAGGGTGTGGAGTGCTTGATGGTCTTTAGATTGCATGGGAAGATTTGTGAGTCGACTTTTCAGGTGTAGAAATATGTGAGTTGGATTTGAAGGACAGGGTGAAGTTACTCCCTGATTGCTGGTGTGTGTGAGGTGATTCGTATGGCCGACGAGCTGTGTGTGTGTGTGTGTGTGTGTGTGTAGCAATACCTAAAGTACCAAGGTGAGGGAGTTGATTTTTCTGCGTAGAAAGATCGTACGTGAACTGAATATTTGATGGTACGGGAGAATGGGGTTGAACCTCAGCCTGTGGTGTGAGAGAGCCGTTCTGATCGTGGGAGTGCGAGGTTTACCTCCGCCTGCTGGGGTATGTGAGATTGAACCCCCGACTGGTGAGGTTATATGGGGATTGATTCTTTGCCTGTGAGGGCGCGTGGGACGATCCCTTAAATGTTTGGGGGTGCGTTGGCTGACCCATTGCGTGGGTGACCACTGGCCGCTCGGTTGCGTATGGTAACCTTGCTTGCTCCTGTGGTAAGAAGGTGACCAGGCAGACTAGCTGGCTGGCTGGCTGTTTTGATTGACTGCTGGGTTGCCTAGGAGGTGGGACTTCGCCAGAGGCAATGCCGTAGCTAGCTAGCTGCATTAGTGCCATCGTTAGCACAACGGTAGATTGACAGTTTCTGGCATGAGTTGTGGGGGAAGGAAGGAGAATGTAGATTGCTTGGGTGCGTGAAGGGTCATCTCCCCCAGAATTTGGGGTGCATGATGATACAATCTCTCAACTTCTTCGGGGGTGATCACTGCATTGTGTGTGTTGGGGGAGGGAGGGTGCATATTTTGTGGAGTGAGCGCCTGCCTTATCGATTTGAGTTGAATTCTCCCACTGTAAACTTGTGATTTTCAACCCTATTCCCCGACTCCGTAAGATATTTCACCTTTTACCTTCTTATCTACCCACTGGCCTGCTGATTGACATAAACAGATGCAAATTACTTGATTACACCTTAACACACTTGCTAAAGATATTCCTTGATACCTGCCTTCGTCTTATTTATTAGAAAATTGTTGCAATACTGATGTAAGCGGCAAGCACCAATAATTCATATATACGTATATACATATATATATATATATATATATATATATATATATATATATATATATATATATATATATGCAACAGCTATATCCTCAATAATGTTTTCATTACTTAAATCCGGATGGCTGTTTGAACAAGAAAATAAATTGCATATTATCCTCCAAAATTCAGAGAACATAAAGGAACGAAATCTATTTATCAAGATGAGTGTTGTGACTTACACAAAACGCCATTAAAAGACCAAGGGAAAAATTGTGCTCAAGGGTAAAGCTGCCGAGCCCCCTTCCAGCCAATGGTGAAGTTGCGATTTGCATCTGAATGTAAAATATCTTTTTCCCTTTTTTTATTTCTTCGCTCGTGTCCAGCCTTGGAAACTCTCAATGAAATTGTCATTCGCTCTGTGCCCCAAGATCAGAACCTACTTCCCCCCCAGGCAAGACTTAATTCACAGTAAGGTGACGGTGCTACAGCAGGAAGTATGTATGTTCTGTCGAAGTGCATGTCTGACGATGAAACTAAGAACAGCGCGCCTCTCCCATGAACAGTGCCGAGTTGTCCACTAGGACTACAGAGACGATGGCTGGTTTTAACCTTGTGTGAGCAGCACCAATACCCCTGACTGGTGTTTGGCCAGCAAAAAGAGATCTATCTACCTTTCTATCTATGACGGTAAAACCTCTTCGGCAAATTGCGTTGAGGTGTGACGGAAGGAGAAAAGAGGAGTGACGCTGCATTGTACGAGTAGAAATCCGGCGACATTCTCAGTATTACGCGCGTACTCCTAGAGTTTCACACGAGAGAATCGCAACTCACAGAAAAAGCAGTCAGTCCTAACTTAGTGGATAAAGGCCTCAGAGGTATATATTAGCATTTGTGAGTTCACTTATAGAATCATTTCACATACTGAACCGAAAAGGAGATAGAGTAAGGTAAGGGAAGCGAGAGTCACATTATGACTACTGGAGGCTGCCAGGTACTGACAGGTATAGGTTGAAGAAATAAGAGGTACAACACGGTGGAATGATGAGTTAAGAAAGTTGGTGGCGAGAAATGAGTTTGGAAGGAACAGTTAAATCTAACATTAAATTTGCCCAGAAAACAGTGAAGAATGGAGAAAAAAAAAATGTAGACTAGAAAGAATACACAGAGGAGTTCAAAGAACGGTTTCTGTTAAAAGCAAGAAAGCAAATGAAGATCTTGGCATAAAAGTGAATCAGAATGTAAAGAAACGAACGAGGTGATTTGCATAGAGGTGGATGGGAGTAGAGGAGAGGTATGTGTCAGGAGTGAAAGTATATTATTGAGCCAAGTTCAGGAGAATTCTGGTAACAGAGGATGAACTCTGCAAATGGAGAGAACGATTTAAAGAACTGATGATGGCGAAAGAGTAAAGGAGAGAGAGAGAGAGAGAGAGAGAGAGAGAGAGAGAGAGAGAGAGAGAGAGAGAGAGAGAGAGAGAGAGAG
>JAYMFT010404184.1:0-33932 GCA_038088735.1 Panulirus argus | reverse complement strand
TTACACATGACAGCTAGAGACTGAGTGTGAGCGAATGTGGCCATTTCATCTGTCTCCTGGTGCTACCTCGCCGGCGCAGGAGGTGGCAATGCTATTTTCCCGTGGGGCGGGGAGGCGTCAGGAGCAAGTCTAAATATGTACATGTGTGTATGTGTATGTGCGTATGTATGTATATGTTGATATGTATATAATATATATGTACAATGCATATGTGTGCGTGTGTGTATGCGGGGGGATGGGTTTTTCTTCTTCTGTTTCCTGGCGCTACCTTGCTGACGTGGGAAATAGCGATCAAGTATAATAATAATAATAATAATAATAATGTTTATTTTTATATATCTTTCCTATTGTACTTGACAGCAATTGCAGTTCTGCCTCATTTCATGGAGGACCAGTCTCTAGAGAGGTCTTTGTAGGCTATCTTTGACCCTGGCTATGATAATGAAAGAACCACGAATGGTGGAGGTTGTTCTGTGAGTAGAGTTCAATAATGAATAAAATACTATATTTTTCCATTATTTATTGATTTATATCAACTTCACTTATGCTTAACTTTTTTGGGTGACTCTGAATGTGTATAAAAAATTTTACTGTTACACAGACGATCTCATAAATTGTATTTACCATATCTACTACCTGTAATATTTCTCTCACCTATATTTCTTTCTTTGCTTCACTTTCTTCTTTTGCTGGAATAAAGTGTCCTACTAGTCCAAAGATCATAAAGGACTTATGACTATGTACATCATGTTTTACCAGCCCCAGTAATTTTGCTTTAGCCCATCCATCAGTTAAAGTCCTGCAGTAGCAATTCTTCCATCTCCACATCTCTTGTCTTTTCTATAATCTACATTTTTTGCCTTCTTGAATCAATATTGGATATTCTACAACTTACTAAACTTCCCATCATACACCACATAAATCTCCCAGACAGTTTTGTCTCTAACACTGTATATGATCCTCTCAGCAGCTTACATTAGCAAATTTTGATGTTCATTGCAATAGCCACAAAATTAAGAGACATACTCAGAACAACTACAGAAACAATTAGAAAGAAACTGTATATATGGTTAAGGTCAGTCCCTGATGAACCTCCCCAGATTTCTGCTTCTTTGAACCAATATACTGTCTCTCTCTCTCGCTCTTAGAATTATTTCCCATTCTCTGTCCTCTACTTTCTTTAACAGTCTCTATTTCTGGGCATTTATCCTCATGTGCTTTTGTTCATGTGTGTGTGTGTTTAGGTAGTTATGAGTCTACCATGTGAATAATCATGATAAGAATTAGAGCTTCAACTGACATTTTCTTGTGAGTGCCCCACAAGAAAAAATTACTAAACAAAAACTACTGTGTCTCATCTTACACACAGCAAAATGTCAAACTAGATTTAACTGATGCAATGTTCTGAGCCCAACACATTACATATCTTATTTTCATAAATACAACCAAATTTCCTAAATACTAACTTATTTTTCAGATATTCTATTTCACATTTAATTCTCTTTCATTTCAACAATAATAAAATCAGAACAATCACCTCCAATTTAGGATAATCTTCATTCCCTCCTAGCTTTCTTGTGTCAAGCTCCTTAAACCAAGAATATCAACCTCAGAGAAGTATCAGTGAAATTCATCTTACCGATCCAACAGTCCTTGTGTGTAGTTGATAATGAAATTAGCCAAAGTCAGTTTTGATAAACTGGCATCCATGATGAAGTGACCCTCTCTCTGAAGGTCCACAATAACAGCAGCAGTATTGGGAGGCTCTTGAGCAGACACATTAACCCCAAGTCTTTCTGCTATATTTTTGTGATGCAGTGAGTCTACTGCCACAAATGCTAATGTCTTGTTTGTCTTGCATCCCAGACCTGCAAGGTAATCAAAACATAAATAAAAAGATCTAATCAAAAGTTGATGTACAGATTGCTGTCAAAATGTGTGTGGAAGCTTAGGCTCCAAAATGAGTAGGAGGTGTGTTAATATACCTGAGCATACAAAAAAGAAGTACATCCACTCCACTTCTGTATAATTTTTCTTTTCATTCATTACACCTTCTTGTTATATTTCTGCTGAATCCCATCAATTCAACTGAACTGATTCTATCTCCATACCCTTTGACTGCATTTTTCAAATCCCATATTTCCTCTCCCATCTGATGATACTATTCATGTTCTTTGAATAGATTTCTAAATTTCTATATTCCCTCCTCTATCTGTGTTAATGTCTGATCCAGTTTCTGAATAATTTCTATTAACTTCTTAACCTTTATTTCACCTTCTAGCCTCCTCCCTTTGGATCTAATCTTGAGTAATTCTTCACTGTACCTTTCCCGTATTAATTTATTTCTGATTTACAAATTTAAATATACCTAGCATGGATCTGTGTTTGATGACAGGCATAAGCTAAATTGGACTAACTAGCAGGCCTAAATTTACTTGCCTTGGATTATGGTCCCCTGCTTGCCAGGTTCATGCAGTATTAAAGGTCTTATGCTGTTCTCCCACCCTTCTAAGAGTAACAGTTTGTTGACTTATCGAACAAAAAAGCAGTTACTTAACATTTCTTAGTTTACTGAGCTTGACTACACTACTAACATTCAATATGTATTCTTTAGTCTTCACACTCTCACTACTATTTCATTGCTCAATCTGTCAACTAGAGATATTACATTTAAGAGATACTTATGCAAATAGCAGTTGGTTTTCTTCTTGGCCCAAAACAGAATCTATCCACACAAAACATTCTCTGAAGCTGGCTGGTCATATAAGATAACAGATTCCACAGAATTTCATTCATAAACTTTACTTTTTATCTGCCAATTACTCAAAGATCCTGCGGTTAGATGTACTCTACATAAACCAGAACTTTAAATTGCAGTTTACTAAACCTGGTAACAATGATGATACTTGATATATATCTCACGTCATCCCACCCTCACAGCTATCTTACTGCTCCATCTCCACAGTTGTATCAGGGAGGTGTTTCATTTTGGGACCCCTTTTTACACTACATTTGGATTACTTGTACAAAGAGGCATGAATCTTGTCAAAAAACTTGTTTCTCCTGGCTTGTATCCAGGCTGTTTGTTACCTATTTGTGATAACATTTGTACATTGGGAGAGTTTCACACTCGTGAGGCCCCATCTCTTAAAAGATTTTCTACTATAATACAACTTCTTAAATTGAGAGTGTCCACGAAAAGCCTTGTCTGCCCCAATATATTTTCAAAAATTTATTGTGGGTAAAAGCATATTATGCTCTCAAGGTGAAATCATTGTACATTTGGTTGCTGAGACTAGCACTTCTATTAGTGAGAGCACCAGCAACTTGCCTCAGCGTGTCTTGGGATATTTTGAGAGAACAATGTTCTTTCTTTACTTTTCTTGGCTGCTACTGCCACTCCAACAAGTCCTCCAGTCTATCCTTCATTACATTTTTAGCACCTACATGATAAATGACAAGCATATTATTATTACAAAACCACAAACTTCTACAGTGTAGGCAATGTCATCTACACTGGCACTTGTTGGAAAGAATTGTGTACTAAGCATGAGATATTGTAATGAAAGGATTTATGTTTCGTTGTTCAGGTTCTGGATGTTTGTGGATGCAAGGCAGGCAGTGATTGTACTGAGCACTCTGTTTTGTGTGGTTTGCAGCTATGTTATATTAACTTTTGATTGGGTAGATGACAAAGTAGGTGAGGCATAATCTTAGGTGGAGTAGATGAATTTTCTCCAAATCTGATACCAAAATGTTCTGAGGGCGTTTAGTTTGTTGCTTTTGGGTTGATGTTTGTGGTGTGGGGAGTGAATGTCGTGTGTCATATGTGACATCCAGATTAGTTGGTTTTTTTAAGTGCAAATGAATGGCCATTTAAAGTGAAAGGAGGAAGTAGGCTGGATTCATGTCTATCTTGGATCAAAAAGATTGACTGAAGATTTCTGTGGAGAAGCAAGCATTCTGTTCTGGATGAGTCATCATTCCAACTGTGTTATAAAGATTTGCATGTTTGTTGCTGCTTCTGTGGTGTCAGGGGGCTGTAATATAATTTTACAGTCATGTGCAAATGGTAGACCTTCATACAGCAGTCTGCAAGAGGTAACGGGAGGTCAAGTAAGAAGAAACTGAGAGGGACGGAGAAAATACTGCTCCTTTAAGAACTCCTTTGTAGGGCTTACATGTGTTAGAGTTGAAGCCTTTGTGAGCAACTCTGGCTTGGCAGCTAACTATGAAAGTGGCCAACCACTTTTTGTCATTGTTATGGAGGGTAGTGTAAAGTTCTTTTTCATTTTTCATTGTCTTTACAAAGTTCACTTCAGTATTGTTATACTACCAGAAACAGAGGAAGTATAAAGATGGAAGTGAAAAGACCTGATATCCTTCCTAGTCACCCAGGCCATTAGCTCAGGAGGCCCATGCTGGAAGGTGCATTGTTGGGGCCTCACCCTACATGCACAAATTTGTTAAGCAGGAGGTGAGTGTTCATCCTCTTTTTCTCCTAATATCTAAAAACGTAACCTTTCCCTATCTCAGAGAATGGGCCATTCTAGTACAAAGAAACACCATCATAAGTCAATATTTACATCAAGCAAATTACAGCAAACTCTAACACTTACCAGTAACATCAGGTGCTGGGTGTTGATCCCTGAGGAGTGAAGAAGGAGCAAGCAGAGATCCATGGAAAAGTCTCTTACACTGGTCTTCTGCAGCCATTGCAACAAGCTTTTCTATGCGATCATCTTTGTGTCCATTCTCCATCTAATTAAATCATTAATACTGTTAAGATCTTCCTCAATATGAGGTCCTCTGAAAAAAAATTACATATCTATGCACAATAAATATCACCAAAAATATATTTTCAAATGCTAGGACTACCAAATTTCCTGCCTAACTTTGTTGAATATGGAAAGGCCCTATAATGCTGATAAAGAAAGAAAAAACTTAGCAAACATATGGTCTGCTGCAGGATAATCATTCCAATTTTTTGTCTGTGACCTGTCTATAACACTAATTTTTTTTCTAAGGTCAGGTTATCTCCCCTTGTACTCATACTTAACTTTCATACATCAAAAACTGTTATTTCAGATCTATTAACATTTATATTTTTCTCATCATATCTTATTTCACCTTTTAAAAATGGGTGTTCACATAGTCTCCTAGTCTTGCATATGAAATGATTCACAATTCCTTTTTCAAATATATATTTCTCTCCTAACAACTGTACATAAGCAGTTTGTCTTTGGTTCATTCAATGTCAGATTACCTTCCCCTTCTTCTTCCATTTAACTTTTGTACTGTAAGTTAGTTATATTGTTGCTGTCTACTAGTATGTCAGTTTTCCTTCCCTCTATAAATCCCTTCTCCTAATTCCTGTCTCTGTCAATTATGTTTCTTTCACTCCCCTTGTATCAGCTCCTACTTCAATTTCTGTACTGTTTATAACCCAGGTCTGTTTTTTTTTTTCTTACCACCAGTTTGCTATAAGGCCTTACAGATGGTGTGTTTCTCTCCTTCATGACCATTCCCTATGTGTTGGTAAAGGTTTACTTACTCTTACCAGGGATATTTTTTTGTCTATCTTATATTTCTTATCCCATATGGTTTATTGAAACTATTCATCATACCTGTTTTCCAAAATGGGCATGTTTTTGATTGCTGAAAAAATACTTGTTGCAGATACCAATGATTGTTTCAGCATGCTACAGGCTTTCAGTCTATGACTCTTCTGAAAGGTAAGTGTTGCCTGCTATTGGCAAATTGTCAGAGGCTTTCTTTACTCTCTCAATTTGTTATTTCATGGAACTTGGTTTAAAAGGCACAACATCAGTAGGTAGGTAGCAGTTGGTAGGCAGTCAAAAACCAGGGAGGTATATTACCAGTACTACCCGTCTGGGTATCAGGAGGGTGAGTGACATCTGCTTAGTGAGAGAGCCCTTCAGTGGTTGTCAGGGTGCACCCCTCAGACTCAGGTAGCTGTCTTTTCTTTCCGCCTCACTAACCTGTAGAGTACTGGCATTCTGTCCAGAAACATACAATTTCTCCTTGCCATATGTAACACTTGACAACACTTAACTCACGCAGGTCATTCTTCGTAACTAGATTTTCCTGAGGTGAGCATTTTGTGCTAGTCCTGCCTTTTGGCAAAATGGTAGGAGCAGTAGATAGAAGTAGTAGGTAGGAACATTTGGGCAGGAGTATTAGGGAGAAACATTAGGCAGAAGTAATAGGTAGGATCATTAAACAGAGGTAGTCTTTACGAACATTAGGTAGGAGCCTCTGCAAACACTGTGCTAGACTTGCCCTCTGCCATTACTGCAACACAACAAAACATCTTTTCAACATATCCCTAGACCATAAGCCTCACACTCTCATCACACAGATGCACATAAAATATCACTGCATTAAACCCCCATTCTAACTCTAACGGACTTCAATGTATCAGAATTCAGATTCTAACAGACTTTCAGAATGCCACATGACTAAGACTGGGATTTAACAGACATTTCTATAAAGGTCTGTCACATCAAAAATTTAGTATGGTAAATAAATGACCCATCATACTGAGTTTGGGATGCAACAGAATGGTCCATTAGTTCCAACCTCTGTCCAGGATGCTGGATGTCAAAACGTGACACCCTGTTGCACATTACCTTAGTACATTTCATTTCATTTTACTGATATATTCTCTCTTCACACATACACATAGTCTTCATACTCATTTACAATAATTTGATGGAGCAATATTATCGTCTGTGTACTTAAACATACAAAAGATAACCAATGTTGAAATTTCAAGATGAAGTAATGCATAGCTTGGTCACCAGTCAGCAATAAGAGCCCACATGGTCAATACATAAACTTGATGCCCAAGATTTCATGCATATGCAGTATTTTTTACAGTAAAAATGCATCTTTTTGAAGTTAATCTTGGCAGCTATGAGTGCTATCAGTGATGAGAGATTTAGGAAACACCTTAGCATTTTTGGAAAGCTGAATATTATTGAGCATCATGAACTAGTGAACAGTAACTTGCACCTCATGCAAGCCACATTTCTGACCATGCAAGGGACAGAGTGAATTGGAGCAATGTGGTTTACAGGGTAAACATGCTGTCAGTGGACTGTAACAGAGCGTTTGAAACAACCAGGGAAAACCAAAGAAAGGTCTGAGGTGCCTGGTTGTGGACAGGGGGCTGTGGTTTCAGAACATTACACATTACAGCTAGAGATTGAACGTGAGCAAATGAGGCCTTTTGTTGATCTGTTTCTTGTGCTACCTTGCTAGCCTGTAAAATAACAAACAAGTATAAAAGAAGGAAACAAGTAAGAAAGCTGTAAAAAACAGAGGCAGTGTGAAAAAAAATGGATGAATATCAGTTGAATGAACAGCCTGAACAAGACTCCAAGGCACTCCATGAAAGGATAATTTCACATCAGATGATAAATGAAAGGTATTTGTAGTAAGTTACATATTTTGGGGTGTTAAGTTAATAATCTACCCAGTCTTAATTTGGTATAATAATTTCCAGGATTTTCTCTTGAAATATTTAAATTTTTGGGGAAAATTTTGGTTATCTGGTGGTTTTGGTCATCCATCATCATCCAATCTCAAATTAGACCAGTTAATCAATACTAGACTAAGCTATCTTTTCATCTGTTATCCCATTAACTTTCACAATGATGCACACAGAATCTATAACCAATTTACTTACACTCTCAAATTCTTCCTTCTGGTTGTCTGTGTTTTGAGTTAGTGTCGTCTTTATCTTTGAGGGAGTGCTATTGCGCTGACAGCAGACAGAATAATGCTCCCATGGACTGTACTGAAGTACTAACTCATGGCATGAGTCACTGAACACAGTCAGGAGGCCATTTACATGCTGAAGCAAGCTGAAGTCCTCCTCCCTATATACCACAAGAGAAACAGCTGTTATTCTGAACTACCTAAGTATACAGTATTCCTACATTTGATTTAAATATCAAAGATTTAAAAGATGACAATCAATCATGCACTCCTGTGCATCAAGAAAGATACTAACATACATAATCAAATTTGCAAGACATTCATGAGCCACTACTTGAATAATAACAACGAGAATAATGGAAAAATCTAAAAGGTAGATGATGATCTTAATTTCACACATATTTGAAAATCACTTCATCAAAATAAGTATATCACTCTATATATAAATGATCCATCTTTTTCTTGTTTCTAATAATTTTCATTTTCAATATTTTTATATTCTTTCCACTTCCATTTTTTAGCACAAATAAATAATTAGCAAACTAAAAATAATAGCTAACAATACTTATAGGGAAAGGGAAAGAAACAGATATCACAACAGCCTACCCTTCATATTCCAATAACCACACAGTACTCATTTGATACAGTGACTTGTCGAGAACAGTGTGGTCTATCTGCTAATGGATGTGCACAAGAAGCAGACACACCAGTAATATCAAAAGATGATGGGAAAAGTCTGGCACAGGGTTAGTTTCGAGGTCATATTGGAAGGGATGTTAAGTCAAACTGTTGTATTTTCAACTCTGTCAAGTAATTACATAAGTACCTAGCATAAGCTAGGAGGTTGTAGGAATAAAGAAATGGTACACATATATAAGGTTAAGAAGACAAACTTTCTCCTGTTATACTTAACAGAGTTATTACCCTATAATTGCTACAAACATCCTTAGCTACACTTTTCATGATCATGCTTTGTAACACCCTACCACACTCTCAGTGATAACAGAAATGTACATCCTTCTTTCCCTTTTCCCTTATAATTTTATTTCATTCCTGTCAATACCATCCCTCCTTCCATGCCTCCCCATAACTTGCGCTAATCAAATCCATTTCATCTCTATACACCCTGCCCAAGGATATGGGATTCCCAAATCCCCAGCATATCTAAACTATACCAACTTTTAAACTTCTCCAGAAGCTCCCTCCTTTTACTCTCATCAGTCATCTCATCCACATTCAGTGCCATCACCCTCAATAACTGGATGCTGTGTGGTTGCACATGGTGCTTATTTATATATATATCAAGAAAATATTGAGTCTGAATACTGTGTTTGCAGTCCAAAAACAAAAAAAAATCTTCCATCATAATTTTCAGTAAAAGAAAGGAACAGAACCTTGATGAACACAAAAAATTTCTCAATCATCTGAACAGGAGCAGAGCATTCTTTCCATCAACTGATTGAGAGTTTACTGTCAGTTAAAGGCAATTTATCTTTGTGTTCATATATACACTTCACTATACATGACTACACAAGGAAAGAGGGCAAAAATAATAATAAAAAAAAGTAAAAGTAGAAGGCGTGGTGACAGGAAAGAAAGGAAGCAATGGTGGCTGATACAGCCTAGCTTGGAAATGGGTGGTCTTGTCCTTCCAGTACTTCAATTTCAGCATTATCAAGTTTTAAACATTTTTCTTAAAGATGTTTATGATCTATCCTCTAAACCACTCCCTATATAATAGGCAATCTTTACCTAAATGCTGCCAGTAAGACAAATAGCATTCATTTTACATCATCCTTACAGTTCACAGCTAAATAAATTTTCATTCTCTGCCTGCTTTTTCTCACTGTCCACAAACAATAATCATCACCTTTGCATCTTTCAGAATTTTATAATTCGTAAAATCTCCCACATATTATATTTACTATAATTTACCTTACATCCTTCTCCTCTTATTCATGTTTCCATTGTACCATTTCAATTTCTTTACAGTTATCTTCCCTACCAATGGTGTTCTGCCCCTCTCCTAAAGCCTTTACTAACAAAGTCCATGCTTTGTACATTCACTACACAGCCAACATCCTCTCAGCTTTGCTGCCCAACCTGTCATCTTTTGTTTGTATGTCCTTTCTCTCTCATCAAAAACTCTCTTCAAAGCTCCTTTCTGTTAGGCTGTATCTTCTGATACTCAAAACATTACACCCAGCAGAGCAGACTTCAAAATTACTTCGGTGTAAACTGAATAATTCTTACCATGAACTGGGGTTTGTGCAGTGTGCTCCCTGAGAAATGCTAGGTTTGTTAGTTGGATGTGCACAAACATCACAGACTTTTCTTTGACCACTGACAGTTGCAGTTCCTTGCTTGTCTGATGGCATGCTGTGACAGCATATCTCACCTTCAGGAGTAACATCAAACAATTAATAAAATCTAGATAACAGTACCTGCTAGATCTTAACACTGGATATCATGAGACATCATGGGTACTTGTTGCTGGAAAATTAAAGTTAATATCACAGTCTGATCAAAATTCAGTTTTTAAGCTATTTTCTTTTAAAATTACGTAGACTCAAATACCACCAGTCCTCAACTTACAATGGGTTACGTTAAAGAATTCCATTCATAAGGCTATCTTTCAGAGATAAGAACTCAATTTATCACACACTCAGTGTTGAAAGATGTGATAAGATTCCTAAGGCAACCTACAAAAGACTATTTATTCCATTTGCAATACATAATCATAGATAACATTATATGCAACACTCTAATGCTTGTCAGCCATGATTAAGGTCCATTCTCAGATCAGTTCCAAAGAACACACTTGTGTTAAAGGGAATGAAACAAACTTGTAACTGGTGTTGGTAGCAGGTAAGGAGGCACTCCCTTACATTCCCCCCCCCCTTTTTTTTTTTGAAAGCTCCAGTCATGGGCAAAAATCCACATCAAGGCCGGGCCCTAACTGAAATACAGAGAGAATTGAGAAAGGGGAAAAAAGATGAATTTTTGAGAAAGTGAAAAACCTGTCTCTTGAAATGAGCCAGGTCATAGTTACTGGGAAAGACATGAGAAGGTAGAGAGTTCCAAAGCTTCAACATGTAGGGAAAGAAGCAGTTATCAAAACAGCAAACCCTTGAGATGCCGATGGCCACATTATAATTATGTGATGCAGCAGCTTGCCGATAAAATCCTAAGTCATGCATTGTAATGTTGCATACACAGTAAGAGTTTTGGTGGTGATGGTGGAATTAACAACATCACCACTGGCTTGTCATTCCTCTATTATTCCCTTTTGTGGAAGTAATGCAACATGAATTTTCTGATGTTGTACTCTGTAATCAATTGCAATCGATATACTGTACAAATTAAAATTTTGTGTCATTACATACACATGAAAAAAGAGATAAAATACTTCATCTTTTTACTGCAAACATCTCTACTACATCATGAATGACCTTACATAACACTGCTTTCTTACTAATATGGAAATGACCACATTCATAGTTGAGAAAAATATTAATTATTCCCCCAATAAGTACTCAGTTAATCCCAAGAAAGTGTGAAAGCAAAAGTTTTGATGGTGTTGGTGGCACAGGAAGTGGGTGGAGTCTCAAGTTAAAAGAGCAACCAAAGACTTCTGTAGAGATGTAGAAATTCATTTCCCAGTGAGCCACTGTTCCTATTGTGCAATGTAGCACTGCACGTTTGATGTTGCTACTGTGGTCAGGGTGATATGATGGAATTTTGACATCTTGTGCCTATGAAAAGACCTTCATGTTGAGGCTTGCTAATACTAATGAAAGGTCATGTAGGAAGAGACTGAAGAGAGTTGGTGAAAGAGCTGCTCTTCGAAGAACTCCACTGCAGAGTTTAAGTTATTTAGAAGTGACGCCATTATGAGTGACTCTGCCAAGAGGCTGGCTATGAAACTGGCCAACCATTTTTTGTCACTGCTATGGAGGGTGGTATCAAGCCACTTTAGCATGAAAATGTGTCAGGGAACAATGTTGAATGCTTTCCACATATACAATACAGATATAGAGAAGAACATCCAGGGGAATAGAACAATTATTCCTTTACTTCACAAAGGCAAAATTACCAGGACTATGTGTGAATACTGTCTTAACAGAGGAATCTGTAGCTATGTGTGTGGAAGCCATATGTCTGAAGTGTCATGTGATATGACAGAAGCTATATTAGGCTACAGACTGAGATAAGTGTAAATATAACTAAATTTACACTACTGTAAGTATTCAAAAGAGAAAGTGTTGTTTTTGAAGAATATCATCAACTCTGAAGCACATCATATTGCTGCATTAAAAATACATTCTTTTCTTATCCAAGATGTCATAAGTCAATCTTAGACTCATGTTCTAGTGCATAAATGTAATCTCTTTGCACATAAAATAACACAAACCAACCTTGAAGGTTTAAATTTTGCCGAGACAAGTGCAGAATACGGAGCTGGTCCTTGAGATAGTTTCTGCATACTCTTTCTGCCTTTCGAAGCTGATTACGACCCCTGGACCTTACCGAACCCAAATAGCGAGCCAAGTTTGACACACGGCTTGAGTGATTGCAATTACTATAATCTAGTGAGATTTCTCGTAACTGTAAACAAAGAACAGAGAAGGACTATTACATATAGTACTATACGATCTTATGCAACATTGCCAACTTAGACCAAGCAAAATCTAATTAAAACAAATCAGTTTCAACTGTAAACACTTTCCATAACTCCCAACCTCTAACATCTATACCCAAGAGCATCTAAATCCACCTATATAAAAAAAAAATCTTAAAAGTCACAAACATTTTCATGTTATAAAATTTTTACTTACCAAAGTAAAGGGATCATTGGCAATATGGTATGGGTTATCCGGTGTGAAGAGTATCAAGGCAGGGCCTTCCTTTAAAAGTTTATCTAATGCCAAACTCTTGGTACCAGGTAGGTCAAGCCATGTGGCTGTCTCATCTAACCGTTTCATTACCCAGTTACTGATGCCCTCGCTGTCTGAAGAAGCAGCATTTGTAAATACCTGCAGGGGTAAAAGAACTTAACTGAAACACTATATACAGAGATGCACATGATGAACAGCTCCTATGTAAAGATTATATATGTTAAAAAAAAAAACGTAAACAGAGTCATAGCAAGTGGTTTGGTGAAAAGAGAAGAGGTGGTGTGAGCTTTGCATAAGATGACATGTGGCAGGGCATCCAAAGAGGATGGTATTTCATCTGAATTTCTTAAGAAAGGGGGTGACTGTGTTGTTGATTGGTTAGTTAGGATTTTCAATATAACTATGGATTATGGTGAGGTGCCTGAGGATTGGTGAAATACATGTAAAGTACCACTGCTTTATATAAAGACATAAGGGCCTAAGGAAAGTGTTCAAATTACACAGGTGTAAGTCTGTTTAATGTACCTAGGAAGTTGTAAAGGAAAGTAATGACGGAGAGGGTGGTAGCATACCTAGAGCATAAGACTAGGGAAGAACAATGTGCTTTCAAGGAATTACAAAGGATGTGTCGATAAGGTGTTCGCTATTTAACATATAAGTGAGAAATGCTTAGAGAAACAAGAATTGTATGTGGCATTTATGGAAATGGAGAAAGCACATGATAGGTTGACAGAGATGCTCTAAGGAAGGTGCTATGTATATATGGTGTGGGGGGAAAACTACCAGAAGCAGGAGAGTGGGTCTGTTGCGATGGTGTGAGACATCACTATGGCTGTTTAATCTGTATATGAATAGGGTGGTGAGGAAGATGAATGCACAAGTCTTGGATAGAGAAGCAGGTATGCAGTCTGAGTCTGTTTGAGAGTGGGAGAATCTGGGAGGTCAGTTGCTATTTGTTGTGATATGGTGCTGGTGGCAGATTAAAGTAAGAAACTGCTGAAGCTGGTGTCTGACTTTGAGAGAGTGTGAAAGAACAGTGAGAATGATGTGAATAACAGCATGCTTACTTGGTTTGGCAGTGAAAAGAGACAGGTTACTTGGGGTGAGTTTGAATAGAGAGAACTTGAAGGGCATGGAGTGTATTAGGTTACATTACAGGTAAAATATAAACTATTCTTTCATACTGCTCACTATTTCCATGAACTTCCCTTTCCACATGACCTTTTTCTCTTACTCTTATCAAGAAATATGAAAATTACATATACTGTCCACTATCAAGTGACAAAATATTCCTGTGAGGTTCCTTTCAAGTTCAATGACCAATTAACAAATACTTTTATAGTTTCATAAATGTGTGACTATCTCTTCAATCCTATAAGCAAGTTTTTAACACCATATAAACATTAGTGTATAAAAGTTTGAAAACTTACCAAGGTAGTATTCCACAGCACTAAATGGACTGACTGTGTTGCATTGAAGGACAGGGCTCCAGCTACACGATGATTTGTGACCACACCCCAAGCAATAGAATTAGTGTTGTCATGTTGTAAGGCACGAAGAGAAGCCAGGTAGTACAAGTTAAAGCCTTTTGGCATATGACTCACTGAAGTGAAATCATAAAAGCCAAGTACAACAGCCTGCAAAATAAAATTTATGAAAAAACAAATACTGCCCTTTATACATTAGTTCTAAAAATTATCAAGAATGAAAGTATGAGAGCAATTTACTATAATAAATCTATGGAAAAAAGTCCTAGCAATTTCAAATCTAGCTACTGAGCAGCTACAGTAACAGGAAAATTAACGATCATCACACCCTACCTAATGAAAAAAAAATCCACATGAGCCCAGGACTGACAATTATACAATGTCCTTGGCAGCAAGGAAAATCAGTTTTGTTAATCAAACAAGATATGCACTGAGTGCTGCAGACTAGCCCTACCTAATAAAATCTCATCATAATTAGTCTCAGACAGGAACTACAGAATTCACAAAAAAAACAAAGAAATTCATTGATCCTGGGTGCATCAATCAGTGTGTGGAAAGAAGGGTCATTGTCTTTGGGCACAAAGATAGGTTGTTCATTAGTATAGTAGTCCTGATAGTGTAGTATGGATTAAAAGGTGTGTGCCTTACATCAAAAAGTACAAAAGAGGGAGAAAGTTTTGGAAATGAAACACTTCAGGACAGTTGTGGTGCGAGGATGGTTGTGCGAGTAAGAGATGATAGGGTTAGAGGGAGTTGTGGTAGTAAGAAGAGTATGGTTGAGGCAGCAGAAGAGGATGTGCTGAAATGCATTAGATATATAGAGAGGATGAGTGAGGAGTTGACCTTGAGGGAATCAAATAATTGTGTAACCATCAAATTTTTGAGAAAAACTTTTTAGAGCTAAGATTTTTTTTTCCAACCATTTCACAAATAATATGTCTGAGAAGTTCAAATGCATGGCCAATCGACAAAAGAAAAAATTAAACATGCATTCATTTTATACAACAGACATTAAAGAACGAAAGAACAAAGAACATTAATCATTATCAAGCTTTATTCACTATCAAACTACCATCATTCCTAGTCCTTTCATTATAATAGCCAAGGCCAAAGTTAGCCTGCAGAGACTTCACTATTAGTCTCCAACAAAATGAGACAAAACCAGAACTGATATCAAATACAAGAAAAAAGATATTTGGTAATCTTCTATTTGCTGGTATATAAAAGTAAACATGGAAACGTACATACTCAATATAATTGCAAGAGGTTACAGTGCTGTGTGTGATGTAGTTTTGCTCATAACCAAGAGGAAAGTGAAACACGATAAGTTCCTAAATGCACTTTCATGTAATAATCACATCATCAGGGGATTTACAGGAATGAGACAGAAGACAGAACAATCAGTCTTAGCTACATCTTTTCCTTGTATATAAACAAGGAAAAGACGTTGCTAAGACATCATTGGTAAAAAAGCATTACTAGATGGTGGTGTTCGGGTTGGTGGTGTTCAGGTCTGGCATCATGCCTTTTTATAATATAGAAGACAAATAAAATATAGTAAAATATTCTCCTAAAAATATTTCATCCCAGGAGCCAGTAACTTCCATCCTGCCAAAAAAAAATAATGGATGAATTATCGACAATTTTATATGGGAATTATTCATCATGCATCTGGCAAATTGCTCAGCATGTGTACAGACATTCAAATTCCTATACAAGATTAATTTTTGCTTATATGGGCATCTTTTATCCTACAGTAAAATAAATTGTACAAATCCTTGTATTCATTCTATACTTACGCTATGTTCCATCTGCAACCTGGCAAGATCAGAGTGGCTAGCAACATGGGTGAGTGGTCTCAATGTTCTCGAAAGAAACTGGATTATATGTCCAGCATCCCGTGGTCCTCCATAAGCTAGAGCTTTTGTTTCCATACCAGATGCAGATCTAACATGAAGTACAATTGCTGGGAAGGTGCGTATCTTGTATTTGGTTTTGCACTCTGAACGAGGATGCCAGCAGTTGATTGCAGCAAAATATATCTGAAAATAAATTTCTTATAAACATTAGAATTTTCAATAGTTTAAACTATATTTTCATAAAATTCACAAAAAAACAAATTTTAAAATATCTAGTTGGTAACTTATATTCCTAGGGACAGTGAAGAAAGAATACTTCCCACATCTATCAATCAATATTTCTTTGATACCCATTCCCTCTGAGAACTTCCTCAAGAAGTTAGCCATGGCAGAAGTCTCCATAACAAGTGAACTCCAGTTTCCATACATCTCCTGTAATTACCTATTTGTACTGTATGGAGAAGGAGTTTTACACTCTTGTGGCCCCATGTCTTGAACATTTTCTACAATCATACAACTTCTTAAATTTTACTCATTATACTTGATCACAGTCCAGAGAAAAAGAATCCACCTAACATTCCCTTTTGTCTAAGACAGAGCTCACTCTCATACAAATTACAGAACTGACAGGAAAGTATGACTTATTTGTTTTATGAGCATGGTTTCTGATGGACCTATGTCTGGTGGGGTGGTATTTAAGACAGAGTTAGGAGGGTGGTTGTTTAGCCCTTGATGGGTCATTTCATGATGTATGTGTTTTCCCAGAGTTTTGTTTGACGGTGGTGGAGGGATCTGTGAGTAGAGGTTGCTGAAGTGAGGCAGGAGTAACACTTTTTATTTCTACTTGGAGGTTGGTGTTTAGATTTGGAGTGGTTTGGGTTGGAGGCATCTAGTGTTGCTGCAAAGAACAGATTGAGTGGGTGAGTGAGGCCATTTCTTTATCTGTCCCTGGCAATGCCTTACTAACTTGGGAAATAGCTTACAAATATGAAAAAACACATGAACTTTGTATAATGAAAGTCCCACAAGTCAAAAATCTTTTTAAATGACAGGGTCTTAGCACTTAGTTCAAAACTCAAAGACAACAGATGAAATATGTCCTGAGAAGCAATGCATTTTCTACAGCTGGTGACTGAAGTCAAATTATGACCTGATGGTAATGAAAGAACAATTCAAGCATAGATGCATTATGTTTCTGAAGGCTCAAGAGTTAATTCTTAAGAAAAATAACTGTTTTTCATAATTTTGTGCACCATGGGAAGACTGAAAAAATCAACTACACACCAAAAAGGTTAACAGAGATAAATACATGCAGCCAGACAGTACTACAAATAACATTCAAAGTGAAATACTTGAATGGATACAGATCTTCCAGTATCCTGCTGAATTTGGCAACACATTTCGAAACGTTAGATATAATTTTATCATTGTACCTGTTCATAGTGATATCTGGCAGCTTTCTCCACTTCCCAACGTAAAATCTGAGAGTCTCTATCCCAGGGAGCATAATACACAACTAAGGAGAGATCTGATGCTAAAAGACGTTCTGTCAACCCTACGACATCTCCTGTGTAAAAGTCCGTCACAAGGGAGTGATGAGGGAAGAATGGCTGTGGAGATGGAGTTTTTCTTGTCAATGGTCCTCTGTAGAGAATGTAAAAGTTAGAACTTATTTTTCAAACAGAATATAATTACATATGCAGAAGTTATGTTTTTGGAGGGGTATAATTAAAAAAATTCATTTTTGTGAATACAATAATCCATACCCCAATGCTGAGCAAGATGGTAAACACTTCACAGTGAAATCTGTAAAGCATACCCTCACCAAAGTAAAAAGTCAGTATAATAATAGGCAGAGATAATAAAAAAGTAACAAGGGAATCTTTATTCACTACATTTTTTGGAGAAAAAATAATTAATTTCTCAGTGTGAATTTTGGACCACATCATCACCATTAAGTGACAAAGCAAAACAATTAGGTTGATCACAGTCTATGATTTCAGCATATCTAAACTAAAGCAGGTCTTCAAACTCTGATTGGTTCTCATAATCAAAGGTGATGCAGACCCCTAGGACAGGTGTTCTAGGGATGTGAATCACCAGGCAGAGTGCAGGGGGTATTTTATAAAAATCAGTCATCATGAACTGTTTGGTTTATAAGTGTGGGATTTCATATACCCATGATGTAAGAATTATATTAACTACAAACTGGATGTCACAAAAGACATATTTAGTTAATCTTCCAGGTGTAATCCATTCCTCTTTATAACAGCAAAGCTATAAAAGTTTTTAAAATTATCATCCACATCAGTCAGATGCAGTTTTGTCATTGTTAGTTGGGCACTGGTAAACCTGCATCCTCTCTTGCTAAAAAACTTCTCTTGCCTTAATTTGGTCAATTTTCAGTGCTGAAAGAGTCAGATATCCATGATGTCACTCTGTACATAATCATCAGTATCAAGTACTTCAAGATAATCTAGCAGAAAGCTACCCAATTTCCTCCCTATATTATTCATAATAATGTGTTCTTATTGGAATGGCTATAGCATGGCTGACTGCGGGAAAAAATTATCACCAAGTACCACCTCAGCCACCATCCAAGCATTGTACATGGCTCTGAAAAAGAAGTACAAAAGTTGATGTGTAAATGTCCATCTACAGGCATAATTCAGCTCACACATACGTATCTGGAGAAATTAAGAGGTTAAATAATGCCTGTATGAAACAAAGCCTTTCATTAGATTTGCTGGTGTCTTCACTTCCATAACTTTCTTTTTCTGTCATTCTTTGACTTCATTCTTATGATTATATTTCTCATACTTTTATTCTTTTCATTTGCTTTTTTTATTTTATTTGATAAATTAAAATTTTCTTCACATTTCTCTTGATGATATTCATTCACTTCACCCTTAGCTTTCATAATCTATTTTATTACTTTTATCTACAGTCTTATTTTGTATTTCATCTGACTTATTAACATTTTCTCTTAGTTCATACTGTAGTATCAGTGTTTTCACTATTTCTGCATTATGTAAATTTCATCCTTTTCTTTTACAGAGAGAGGGAGAGAGACAAAAGCAGAGAGAGAGAGAGAAAAGTACTTGCGTATGAGTACCTATGATGAAATTTTGTCAAAAGGCAGGCTTAGCATGTAGTGCTAATTGCAAGAAAATCTATATGTGCTGTCAATGAACTGAACCAGGGCATGTGAAATGTCTGGGGTAAACCATGGAAAGGTCTGTGGGGTCTGGATGTGGATAGAGAACTGTGGTTTTGGTGCATTACACATGACAACTAGAGACTGAATGTGAGCAAATGTGGCCTTTTTGTCTGTTTCCTGGCGCTATTTCGCTGATGCAGGGGGTGGCGTTGCTATTTCCTGTGAGGCAAGGTGGCGTTGAGAATGGACGGAGGCGAGCAAGCATGACTATGTATATGTGTATATGCAAGTGTATGTATATGTAAGTATATATGTACGTATTGGTATGTATATGTATGAAATGTGCATATATGTAAATGTATGTATATATGTGTGTATGTGAGTGAATGGATCTTTCTTGGTCTGTTTCCTGGCGCTCTCTCGCAAAAGGGGAAACAGAAATCAAGTATAAAAAATATCAATAAATAAAGAAAGAAAAGTATTGTGTGTTAAATGTTGTCAAATGTGATGTGTGATATGGAGAGAATGTATGTCTGTGGAGTGAATGATGGCAGCCTACATGTGGGTGATGCACAGAGAAAAAACAGCAACCTGGTTCAAACAAGTGAAACTTGACTGCCACTGAGAAGTTGGCTAACAGAGTAACTACCTACCTACAAGGAAGAAAAGAAAAGGAAAACAGGAAGAGATGAAAGAAGAGAAAGGAGGAGGGGAGGAGAAAAGGAAATAAAAAAAAGAAGAGAGAAGAGTGAAGAAAAGGGAGAAGAGATAAAGAGAGGAAAGAAAATAAAACATGAGAAAAGAGAAGAGCAGGAACAGGAGAGGTGAGGGCAGAAAAAGAGAGAAAAAGAAGAGAGAGAACATAAAAGAGAAGAGAGTAAAAGATACAAGAAAAGAAAAGGGAGATGGATACAGAGAAACTTTTATCTAAAAAATTTACATTCATGGATATACAATTTCAGCCACCTTTCACATACTTTTTACTCATTTCTAGAACCATGAGGATGTATGAGGTCAATATATATTCTGTCATTTTATTTCACGTTTCACATATGACAAACATTACACAGAGAAGCAAAGTGAAAAAAAAGGCAACATAGAAAAATTCAAAGTTAATCAAGTTCTTTTATCCTATAGCATAAGTCCCATGCAAGATCAAAGCCTGCATACAATGTAAGCAAAACAAAAAGTTTATAGCATCATTCTTTAATGCGTTCCTGCTGAGATCTTTATTTATATAATAACTACACAGATAAAATCCGTACTAAATATATATATATACAAAATCAAATAAAATCAATTTGAAAAGAAATGAGTATGAAAACGGCAAATGTATCTGATTAATCAACAACTGGCAAACAGATAACATAACACAGCACTATCATCTACTCTATAAACCTACTAATGCTACATAACACTTACAAGGCACAAGAAAATTTTATTGTGAAATCTTTTGCTTACCCTTCTGATGTTATAGCCCAGGAACTAGAGGAAGAGATTGCATATTATTAGTTTATGCTAAAGGTATAAGATTTTTGAGTCCTGACTTACCACGTTTACAAACAGTTCAAATGCATTTTAAGGTCTCTGGTATTTCTATGAAATTCTAAGGCTTGTCACCTTATCATCCCGATATTTAGTAGTCTTTCCTTTTCACAATGATTTTGACAAATTCCTAGTTTATCAATGTGTTTCTATATAAACAGTCTGCCTAGAGTCATTCTCAAGACATTAATGCATTAAAGTTCAAGATGCCATAAAAACACCTACTAAAAACCTAAGGCTACAAAAGGACTCGAGTCCAGTTCAATTAAATATGGTATTTAGAAATGACTGTTAAGTCTTCTTAACTTTTCTAAGGTCTATATCTTTGCAGTTAGACAAAGTTTCCCCTGGGGAAGGCTTGGTACTGATTCTCAAAAGTTGCTAGTCTGGTGCTCAACTAAAAGCATGGTTTCCAACAATTTCATTGATTTAACTTTCTTACCATTATAAAAAAAAATTCATGAAAGGCAAAATCCCATATAAATTCTCTGCAGTATGTATGAAAAAGAATCTTGCATTTTCTGTGGGCTGGAAGCTGTGTTTGAACAACCAAATAGACATGGATTACCTCATTTGCCCTTACAACAATTCATTTCTACATTTAGATCTTTTTCAACAATAGTTGGTGGTGTTTATTACAATGTGAGTAGTGAGGTAGTAAGAGGACTGAATGTGTCTACAGGATTGTTTTCTATCTTCTGCTAATATCATTACATAGAAGCATATCTATGATTCACTAATTTCATATCAGAAATCAAAGTTCATCCCAGTTACGTAACATGACCACCATGGAATATCATCATTCACCTGATGATAGTGATGAAGATATATAACATTCCATTGTGTTGCAGGAACTTTATTTTGCATCTCTTTTGTACATTCTTTCTAGTGTTAATGCAACCATCAAATTTTTCCATTTCTTGTCCTTCCTGAAAAAATTTTTGCACTAGGAGGGAATTTTTTTCTTGTACAATATGTCATACTGGAAGAACTGTCGTCCGCATAAAAAAGAATGCAACACGACAGGTTACTATGAAAATGTTTGAATGCCTGCATAATGTTCACAACTTAAAATCAGTTTGATGAACTCTGGCCTTAAGCCTCTTTTGAGATCATGACAAAAGCTGACACAGGGGTATGGGCTTAACTGAACCTTGTCCTAGTACTTAACCTCAAGGTGGGCTGAGTTCAGAGTTTCAAGTTATGTTTTAGAATTTTTGCAAAAGTGC
This sequence comes from Panulirus argus, assembly GCA_038088735.1. Classification (NCBI taxonomy): domain Eukaryota; kingdom Metazoa; phylum Arthropoda; class Malacostraca; order Decapoda; family Palinuridae; genus Panulirus; species Panulirus argus. The sequence continues at coordinate 12,008 of JAYMFT010404184.1, read as the reverse complement.
TCTCAGGACAGCAAATTTTCCTAAGTACTATGTGAAACTTAGTTCTATCGCACAACCATACACCTGAGAGTAACATGACATTCTAAAAGTACAAATAAAGCCAACTTAAAGACTAAATATTAAATCATATTTCATATTATAATCGTATGTGAAGGTTACAGTAAAAAAAATGGGTGAACGAATAACTGATACTGTATTACATGTTAGTAGTACTGTATAAAATGCAAGCCCTTTATGAAAAATTAATATTATTATTATTATTATTATTATTATTATTATTATTATTATGATGATGATGATGATGATCCCTAGGGATAGGGGAGAAAGAAAACTGCCCTGATACCTCCTGTATGTTACAGAAGACATCTAAAGAGGGACATGAGTGAGGACTGGAAATCCTCCTCTACTGCATTTTGTACCAAAATGGGCAGTCCTGTCTTCTGCTTGCAGACATGCTGAGGAAGTCTCGAGATGATTAACCCCCATACAAAATTGCCAATAATTCATCAATTTCCATGGCATGATAGAAACATGGCTCCTGAGGTGATATGTTTTCATGAAAAAATTATATATTACATCATTTACTATACAAAGATAGTCCAGTCTGTTCTGTCTGTAAACACACCGAGGAAGTTGTGAGTGACATGATTAACCCCCATACACAGTTGCAAATAATTCATAAAAAAAAAAATCTATTCCCTTGGCAGGATAGAAAATGCTGGCTGTGCAGGTAGGCTGTGCCATTAATATAAGAGGTATGAGGAGGATATTGGGAGGGATGAGTGGTCATACCAATGAACAATACCATTCAACCATTGTCTTCAAATCCTAAGATCAATGGCATGCCAGTCAGTGATGCCCCATCCCCCCCCCCCCCACAAAGAGCGACCAGATGAGGGCACATAGGGTCTGAATCTGTTAGTACTTTCTGAAAGTTGGAACAGAGGAAGAAGCAAAGCGAAGAATTTGCCCTCCATGATTCAATCATCTGTTCCTGATGATACCTCATTCATGCAGGAAATAGCAAACACATGTGAAAGATGATTACTATTTTTCAACTGTTCCTGGCACTGCCTCACTATGTAGGTAATGGCAAACTAAAATGAAAAAATATATTAATACTGTTATCATACCATTACTATTACAGTATCACCAATTTTGACTAATTGGCATAACAACCAGCAATATCTCCTCAGGTTCTGTTGATATTTAAAGAGTGTATTATCAACTTTTACACTAATCATCCTCACATTTTCCCTATTATACATCAACCTTATCACCTTATCTAAGATCATTCAATAAAATTCAATGCCCCAAATCATGCTCCACAACACTTATTGCATTCTCTAAATAATACATTAACATTGCAAAACACAAGTAAAGCTAATAGCTATGTGGAGCTATTTCATTCTATAACCATTTAATTAAAATGTAATATTTGACAAATTATATGTTAAATTCATTAGCAAGTAATGTACATACTGCATCAAAGTCAACAAACACACAAAACGGTCAGCGAACATGCGATCCCCAGGAGCAGACAAATTTATTGCTGGTAGCTATATTTCAACCATTGCTTCTGTTACAATGTGAAGTTATATTTCATTTATATGTCTGTTGATTTTTTAACTAGATCAGACAAGATGAGGGTTTTATATAAGTTTTATTAACTTTTACAAGCATTTTACCTACATCTAAATTACTTAACCCCACATTTTCCCTGAGGTATATAACCTTCACTACGATTCACAAATTAAACAAATATAATAGTCAAAACTCATGCTCTATAACTGTTACTGTATTTTCTAAACACTAAGCAAGCACTGCAGAACAAAATCATTCTATATCCACAGCTAGCAATTATGCGGAGCTAAACTAAACTAAGTACTGGGTAAATATCAAATCAATTACCATATCTAAAACTCTAACCATGTTTTTTTTTTTATCCCCCAGGCCCTCAACCCAAATCAACCTTATCATAACCCACAGATAATGCAAGGGTAAAGAATACTGAAAATAAACCACTCGGGAAAAAACGTTTGGCTCAAAGGCGCCACTGAGTGGCCTTGAATCTTATAGCTCCCAACAATACGCTTCCTTACAATATATATCATAAGAGCATCCGTTACTACCCACCTGCTTTGAACTACAATGGTGACGGCAAGTAAGACACAAGACAGTTTACACAAAAACATGATCTTGGTCCCTAGAAACGAAGAAGCAACCGCGGTGTCAGCAGTCGCCCTGCTGCTGCTGCTGCTGTCCGTGGCTGCTCCTTGATTCTCTTTATCTTCTTTCGAGTCCTCCTTTCCCTCCTCCTCCTCCTCCTCCTCGGTTTGAGAGTCTACTGGGAATGTGGTCTCTGTCTCATCGCCTGTGACACCCTCCTCTTCCTCTACACCAGGCATCCCACCACCATTGCATATCACCTGCCAAGGTCCCGTGTTGGTGTCAGATTGTAAACAATAAGAAGTATTCCCCTCTCGGGTGTAAACAGAATTCAGCTTCAACAGAAACAAAAAAGCATCATAATTATGCTAAACAGAATGTTTTAGATATTTCTAACACTTAATTGGATAATTTCAGATACTATGATTAAGGCATTAGAGTAAGCCTAGAAATATTTCTCGGACTTATAACCTAGCTAATGACCTATCGTCGTGTGACAAGTTGACATCTCTTCTTATTTCGCTGCAAAATTGGTAATAGAAATTAGGGATTTCCAGTTGTTGTCTTTGTATGGTAGTTTGTTACACAGTCATGACTGTAACGACCGGTAAATTTGGTTGCATCAACTACTGTTACACCAGCAAATTAGACATAATATCTTTGGATAGGCTTAATGATAATGATTGGTCCATGCACTACAAGGTCAAAGAGTGACCCAAGGGCTTGCGAAACTCGGTAAAAATTCTCTTGTTATGACATTTGATGAGCAAATGAGTATAATGCAGGTGGTTAATCTAGTTATCCTCAGAGTAATGAGCCTTAATGAGTTACTTAATGAGTAAAGCTCCCAAGGCCAACCATCTTCACCCTCGCTATTCAACTCAGAGAGGCGGACAAAGATTCTGTCGTATGAGATGATATATATAAAAATGCGATGAAAACTGATTGGACTAGAGAGATAAAATCTATGTACAGCAGTCTAATACATCAGTGTCCCAAAACTCAATGTATTTTTATATTTTGTGACGAATAAGAGACTGACTGTGAGACAGGATGGAAGGGCCGGAAATGTAGTATTGATAACATGGGGCTGATACGGATGGAGCCATGTTTACATTAAACCTCATAATCTTCTTTACTGTGGAATGAGAATCTATTTTTGAGTGGATGGCCAGCTTTGTTAAAGAATGGGTTATACCCAGATATGCAAGGGTAAGATACGCAATGGTAAGTTGTTGCATGAGGTTAAATTTCCCGTGGAAGGTTGATATAGGTGACGTGAAAATTTGTATTCGAAAAGTCCTTTTTTAGAAAGGTTTTAAGAGGATGGGCTTACTGCTGTACTGGTAGAAATTGAGAAAAATAACTGAAGATCCATCCCATGGTCAGTTCTAAAGAGATTACATGTCGTTATGAGTACTTTTGAAGAATTTTATAACACTGGAAGAAGGGCTGGTGATATTATTATCTCTCCTCACAGAAAAATTTCGTGAAAAAAACTTACAAATTATATTTTTCAAAACAGATGATGTACCGATCATTGACAAAATGAAGGTTATAAGCATTCTGTTGGCCATGAGGTTATATCAAAAACTATCTACTCTATATGTAGATTGACTGGAGTAGCGTCTGATAACTTGGTCGTGGATCTTCATGAAGAATTTGTGGAGCTGTTTGAGGCGACCTTAGTTCCCAGAAGCTTCATGAAGTGATTAGCATGCTAGATTTCAGCCAAAAAGTTGTTTGACAGAATGTAGCAAGAAGTAAATACTGCGTCCTATCCTCGCTGTTTCGTTCCTTTCAAATCTAGTCCACGAATTTCATTAACTGTTAATTGTTCATTTCTTACAATAGTTTGTTGGCGTATCCTGTACAGAGAATGCACTAAGAGAGAATGTTGGTTGAATCTTGCAAGAAAACCTTACAGCTGAAGGAAGTACATGTATCATAGGATATCCGTGGTTGCTTTCATTTATTAGTGATCTCGAATTTTAGATCTTTGAAGTATTCTGTGTTCTAACTCTCGCTTCGAGTCCCATGGTAACCTAACTGTATCTTTCTAGTTATTGCAGTTTTACAATCTTGAGGGTAATTCTATTTTATCTAGTCTATCTGTGCTCATTTTTTTGAAAGAAGGGGAGGGGTGGGGTACCCAAACAAAGGTATCCTTCGTATTATGTCAACCTACTTTAAGCAGATAATCAGGAAATTACTTCTTGTATTGCACCTTTCAGGTAAGATGCAGAAAGTGCAACATTTGTGGAAGTGTCTGCGAGAACAGCTGCCAAGATTGGCCGACCCAAACTCAGGTTGCTTAAGCACCACTAGAATGTCAGGTACAATGAATACCATTGAACACCCAGTAACTTGTCCTGTTACTAGGAGCCTAAATTCTGATACAAGTAGCTAAAAGTTCTCACAGTGGTATAAGCAACAGCAGACACACTTACATTGGTGTGTTACAAATAGACACTCGGCACTGGTATAGACAACAGCAGACTCTCACACGCATAATCAACAACAGACACTCAAACTAGGATAAACTACAAAAGACACTCACTCTGGTATAAGCACTTACCACCGTCATTGAGTGTCTTCAGTCTGTGCAGAAACAGAACACGAACAGGAGGTGAGGTCGGAGTCTTCAAGGTTAGTTGTCCGTCTCACACTGACTACCACAGGTGCAAACACGCACACTGACAACCACAGGTGTCACCATTTCACATTAACTACCACAGGTGCCAGTACTCACACTGACGACCACGGGTGTCAACACTCACAATGAATACCACAGGTGTGACCACTCACACTGTACCGCGTGTCAAAACTCACACTGAATACCACAGGTGTCAAAACTCACACTGAATACCACAGGTGTCAAAACTCACACTGAATACCACAGGTGTCAACACTCACACTCTGGCTACCGCAGGTGTCAACACTCACACTGATTACTGCAGGTAGTACCAACACTGACTGAAAACTGTAATTACCAACACCATCTCCCCAGCAGGAAGTGTCGTCACAAAAGTGGACCTTGAATCAATCCTCCTACAGTTCCTTTAGATTATTTTCTTTCAGTATTTTCAGTTATTTTCGAACGATAAGCGTCATTCGTCTTGAAGGATGTTCTATTGGGCATCACCATGAGTTACGGGTGGTTAATAGTTATCAACGGACAATGGCGTGCGCACTTCACAAGCCGCAAGTGCAATACCTGCACCCATGAAGCCATATCGGTGGCCTGTGCACCCCCACAGCATACACGGAAGAGATTAGAAGCCACACATCACGATTGGTTTGGGTTATTCAAGGCTTAGGTCACAAGAGGAGCGAGGTTGAATAATTCTAAATGCTATGAAGGTTGTGGGAAAGTTGATTGCGCGACTTAGTCATTAGGAAATGGCAAATATTACTCAGCAAACTCAGAGATTTACAGATTCAGGAACATGTGAGCAGTAATGGTAATACTTGGTCAAAAACGATAAGCATTACATGTAAACTTAACCCACTCCTGGTTGATATGGATACTAGTCATCGCCATATTAAACCATAACTCATAGGACATGAATATTTTACAGAGCCTGTTCTACGTGAGATATCAGCTACAAATGGCGAAAATAGCTGTATCTATCTATGTATACGCGAGAATTACACCATAAAATGATTTTATGAGCAGAATAGATAATTAAGGTGGATCTAAATGGCAAACTAAATCTGACTTGGAAACCATATTAATGGCAGATTACGAATGATAGAAGTGCCGCTGAGATATGGTGCGCCACCTTTTTTTTATAGACTATTCTTTGTCGTGAAAGGAATTATCAAACAAATTTGATCCATGGTTTTCTAATAGAGAGGAGAGTTACTTCAATATATGACACCTACAATGCAGTTTGGCAGTGGAACATACACTCCAGAAATGCCAAGTATGTAGGAGTCTCCGACATTAATTACGTAACATCAGTGGAAGAAATGATAGGAATAGGGAATTTCTTGGCCAATAACATGAATAGATTTATGATTTTTTTTTATAGGGCAAAATATATAAACCTGTGTAAATGATGTAAGATTTTTCGCTATCTTTTAAGTGAATGTAAAATATACAGTTCTATGTACTCTGTTTGACCTTTTAAGATGTATTTTTAAAGCTGAAAAAGCGCTAAGAATCATTAAACTTCAGTGCTTTACAAATTCCACTAAATCAGTTATTTACAGATAATACTCCTTTAACGAAGATGTTTCTGTTATCTGGACCTGACAGTGAAGGTAACGAGGTCTAGTCCAACTAAGGAGGGTTGGAGGGGAGCCTAACTTGGGCCCAACCTGGATCATTTTAATTTAAGTTGCACAATAAGAGATGGCGACACCAGCGTACATTCAGTGCTAATACTTTTTGACCCTTGCGTGATGCTCGTATTTGAGGGTGCGTCCTTAATGAAACAAAAGGAAAATGAGAAAAAAATAGATTCCATAAATGTCCTAATGATTCAACTCGATCGGCAGATTGTGTAATGGTTTTGGCATATCAAAATGCCTAGCAACATATAATGAGGAAAATATAGTTAACTGTCGTAGGGAAACATAAATTTCCGGTTACCTTTGCGCACTTAAACATTTTTATGACTTACTTTCATTGCATCATCGAACAACGCCATGTATATGTGCGCGATTTTACTAAAAATGAACAAAATGTAGTTTGTTACTGCAAAAAGCAGTGGAGAGAGAGAGACTACTTTTCGCCATAAATAATTAACATATTCTGTTATTCATTTATAGTAAAGTCGCACACATATAGATGTAATAACTGAAGGAACTGGTACTCTCACGACCTCCAAATGATCCCTGGTAATGAAGAGCTTCCCCGTGGATGGCTTTGCAAACTATGGCGAATCACGTTTGGTGTCATTTTCGAATGCTTTTAGATGGTGTCCAAACCCAGTATCGCAAGCCATGACCTTCCTCTGCTATCCTTTCTTCTGTAGCAGGAATAACGTCTATTTTCAACCCAAAAATCATCAGTGACATATCTGTCAGCCTCACACTCTACGATTTCTCTCAGTTCTGGTGCAGTTCACCAGTCTCCTAGCATTTGCACTCGTAATTCACTCATCTCCTTGTCTCACATCTCATTTAGAATCCGAGTTTTCACTATCACACGTTCATCTGCATACTACGTGCTTTCTTCAAACTTTTAGCTATTGTAACAATCCATAGGTTCCCCTGGTTGTTCTAACAGAGTATATTAGAGTGGATTGGAAAGTGTGTTTAGTAACTAGAGTGGAACTGTCAGCACTGGAGTGAATGAGGGTAGATGTTTAAGACAGATCATTCTTTGTGGGCTAAAGAAAGTGCTGAATACTTTCATGATATGCCATTTCTTGTTACTATAAATTTGATTGCAAATGTTACTCTTGAATGTGAAGTGTCACCTGCTATCCTTTGAGGAAATTGTAATTAGTGTTAGGAATCTGTAAAGCAAAACAAATTGTATGCAACAGCACTTGTTCCACAGTCACAGTTTTTCTCAAAGGTTGGTTTGATCACTGAGGTTTTGTAAATTTCATTGAAATGATATGATTACTAAAGGATAAAAAAAAGCAACACAAAATTTCTCATTTATTATGAAATAAAACTATGCACAGTTAAAGATTACTGCATGTGGATCTAAAATACCCGGTGGTTCTTTTTGTAATGTTTTCCAAGCTACTAATGAAAAATGATACATGAAAAATTACTTTGCCCAACTTCTTTTAAGACCTGCAGAGTAATCAAAAAGCTTTGTATTTGTGAACTGCCCTTGCATGTCTAGGATATAATGAAAAAAAGTTCCTTGAACCTTGAGAGGAAGATGTACCTTTGCTGACAGTCTGCTTTGTTTTGCTGATACCTGAAAATAAATCAAAGGATAAAGGCCATCTTTTTACTTAAATCAACTTCAAACACTATCAATAAAGAAAGAGTATTTACCTTCTACTCACAATTCTTTTTTTTCTAAGCCACAGATGCACTTAAGGACCACTGGGTAATATGCCACACATTCTTAAACTCCACTATGTCCATCAGGGATTGTTTTTCTCCAGGGTCTCTGAAAGGGGAGTGCAGGGGTTACATCGTACCAGGGCCTGGGGGTCCAAAAGGGGGCCTTGGAATTTCCTGGAATCTCAGAAAATGCAGATAACCACCAGAGCACTCCATTCTACCCCTCTCTCATCTACCATACCCTTTTGGGCTCGTGGCATAAAACCGTAGTGTATAAAAACAGGATGACTAATGGAGAAGGGAAGTTGGCCTGAAAGAAACTGCACTCCCTGATGAAATTCCTCTCAAGGGCCCTGTTCCTCTCTATCCTTTGGTGTCAACTAATTTCTACCTTCGCCCTTACATACTTTTACTGTGGGGATGCCTAATCTTTTCACAAATTCTAGGAAAGCAACTGGTTGCTAAATCACTTCTTTAAGCATGTAACCCACATACAATCCAAAAGTTAGAAAACAGTCAGTATTTGAGGACTCTGTATGAGCTTTTTTACTTTATGTTTGAAGGCTCTAAGCATGAACAAAGATCCTCTTCAAGGCCAAACATTAAACCTTTGGGTACATAATGAACTTTCAAATGCATTCCCAAATTGTCCACTAAAGAGCAATATTAAGAAAATAGTAACAGGTCCCTTTTCACTACATTGTTTTTTATAAAGACAAAACCATCATCAGTATTTCTTAGGAAAAACATCTAATAGCAGGTGGGAGGAATGGAGAGAAATATTACAATAAAGTATTTATGGATGATGCCTTCAGGATGGCATAAATTTTCTCATGCATATTTTTCTGGCTTCTCATACTCATAATGAATGAATTGTGAAGCACAAAAAAGCAGGTGTAGGTGTTAAGTATTTGTGCCAGCTAGATAGCCAGGAGTGGATAATTATATAGGTAGGTACTTTAGGTTACACTGTAAATGACAAGTCTCCTTTGGTGAAGATGCATCACTGGGAGTAAAGTCTGTCCAAGAACTTCTCACTACACAAAGGAGTCCAAATTTCCCTGGTACTGGAAGTAGCACAGCCTTTGGCTGCAGGAGCCTTTGGAAAGTTTCTGAATAACACCAGGACTCTCTTAGGAAGGGGTCCTGTGGTTTCAGAGCATCTCACATGACAGCTAGAGAATGGATGCGATTGGATTTGGCCTCACTTCATCTGTTCCTTTTGCTACCTCGCTACTCGATCAAACCACCTCGCACCACATATTGTCTTCAAACATTTCATTTACAACACATCCACCTTCCTCTGAACAACCCTATCTATAGTCCATGCCTTGCATCCATATAATTTTTGCCTTCCCAGATAATGTTCTCTTTCTCTATACATTCTTTAGTGCTTCCAGAACATTTGCCACCTCCCCCACCCTATGACTCACTTCTGCTTCATGCTTCTATTCACTGCCATGTCCACTCCCATATATATATAAATATATATATATGCTACCTCGCTAATGTGGGAAATGGCAAATATGTATGAAAAAAAAATATATATATATGTGGGTGTTACAGAACTTCACCTGAGCAAGGTTACACCATAACTTTGGTGAGGCTGTATCATTTGATGTTCAGTTTCATCAAGAAACTTCTCATTCCAAAGGAGTTCACATTTCCCTGCCCCTGGAAGTAGTGCAGCCATGGAATATAGGAGCCTTCAGAAACATCCAGGGTAATATTGGGATTCTATCTTAGAAACTGGTCCCACAGTAATTATAAATGAATCAAAATGCTTGTATTTATGTGTGTGTTACTGGACTACATGAGTTTACATGTGAATGGAAAGTCACATTCAGCAAGGTTATAACACTGTGGATGAAAGGAATGAGAGACTTCTCACTTGAAAGGAGTTCTTCATTTCCTAGCTTGATTGTAGGATGGCCGTTGAGTAGGAGAAGCCCCATGGGTTACAGAATGATAATGCTAATACTAATACTAGTGATAATAATAATAATAATAATAATAATAATAATAATAATGATAATAATAAATAATAATAATAATAATAATAATAATTTTACACTAATATCAGCATATGAGTAAAAGACACTTCAGCTATACCTTCTTCAGAGGCACAGTGATTAATCTGTTTTGGCCAAAGGGTGTGAAGGTCATGAAGACCAGATCCTTGCCTCCCTTCTTTAGCACGAGACACCTTACAGAGCGTATAGTGTACATCCAACAGATGGCCAAAGTACCCCAACCTGGTGAAGGAGATGACTGATAAATAGTCATTTCAAGAAAAATAATGATATGGGAAAATTTAGAAAATACTCTTTGAAAAGGTGCTATCTAACCAATTCAATGCTGCCTTTATGTATATATTATGTAATTCATTTTCTGTACACTGTGGCTGAGGTGAATACAATTAGGTGAAATATATATACATTAATGCTTGTAGTGGCATCCCATGCACTATTACTTGAGGCTACAGTCTAAATTTTTCTCATTTATTGGTCAGTCTGTGTGCTGTCCAGGAGGCCTGTAACTCATCTATGCCCTTTCATTATGCAAGACTTTGTGAAGCTATGAAATTCTTACAAAAGAATACTTATTAGTGATGAAACCCCAAGTAATTATTTATCTTTGTAAAAACACTTCCAAAACTATCATACATCTCACTGAGAATGCCTAAAAGTACTCCTGGCACATCTCATATGCCAAACAGCAGTGCAGCATACGTTAAAGGACAAATACCACACATAAACAGTGTTTCACCAGTTTGAGTTGTATATAATTTATTTAGATAACTGTGCACTAGTTATAGTTAATCATATCAAACTTATACTAATATAGTTCTAGAATATATGAGAATGTCCCACAGACAGTGCAGATATATATAATGGATATTAGGGGTGCTGCAGTGAAAGGGTTAACTAGTGATTCATTAGTCGACACATTTACAATTCCAAGTCATTCCTGTTTACCCTTTCCTGCTGTATGGCATAATGTCTTAACATAGGGTCCCTGTAAATATCATGGTCACTAAATAATTTTGCATGCTTTTATAGAAAAAGTATATAAGCATTAGGAAAGAAAGGTGAGTATGTGTGTGCATGTAATTATCTATTTCTAAATTGTGGGAAAAGTTTCACATTCGTGGTGCCCCATCTTTTGTACTTTTGTACCATCAAGAAGACAAATCTTTGTAAGCTGCAAGCATTCAGTCTCCTTGCTTATACCATTAAAACCATCACTGACCAGTATTTCTTTACACTTTTCTTAATCATGAATATTCTCAGCTTCTGATCATAGCCTCTGATAAGTCTAATACTGTACCTTGTGAAGAGCTGCTTACTGTAAACATCCTCCAAGTGATTTAGGAACTTAAGTACTGTTACCAGGTAACCCCTCTCTCTTCTCTCCTCTAAGGTGGACAGCTGTGTAGCCTTCAGTCTTTCATTGTAGCTCAGCTTTCGTAATTCTGATACCATCTTTGCTGCTTTTCTCAGAACCTTTTCAATCATATCTTTGCATATCTTTAGGTGCAATGACCATACCTAAGAGGCTTAATCTAGTTTTGGTCTGTTTTGTGAATAGCTTACCTTATCCACACACACACACACACACACACAAAAAAAAAAAAAATCTAGTTAAGTTTATTGCCTCCAAGACCCAGTTTCTACCTATCTCTCTTTCGAAAACTCCTCACAACTCTCGTATCTCCTTTGGCGGTTCTGTAATTCCACCTCTTGACTAAATGAACATACTTGGTATTACTGTAACATCTAATCTTTCTTGGAAACCCCACATTATGGGAATAGCTAAGGCTGCCTCTAAGAAACTGGGTATCCTGTTTAGATGTC
>JAYMFT010404173.1:0-18707 GCA_038088735.1 Panulirus argus | reverse complement strand
AGAGAGAGGAATGTACTCTGAGGTGAGTGGTCAGGGAGACCAGATACGTGCGTGATACGTCTTCATAAAGTTCAGTACCCAACCCCTCCTGTGAGAGACGTGTTGCCCTCTTTTCCCTCTCTTGTACTGTGCGAATCAAATGGGGAAGACCCCATTTGGGATATTATATATAGCATTTCATACCATACCCTCTTCGGCTTTTTTCACACGTACCGGTAATTTTGGAAATGGGAGAGAGAGAGAGAGAGAGAGAGAGAGAGAGAGACGAAAAAAAACATAGTAAAGGAATAATGTCGGAACGCAAATATTGGGAAATATCGGAAGTCCATAGCCGACAATAACGGGGCAAATTGGATGTCCCTACCTGAACGGGACGCGGGGGTCGAGAGGAGGGAGGGGGGGGGGGAGGGGAGGACATAGGAACGGGTGCTCGGGGAGGGGAGGGGGCGGCCCGCGAGCCCAAGCCACCACGGTGGGGGCGGGAGGGCAGGCAGGCAGGGAGCGGCGGGCTGCCGCCCACGAGATGGACGTCGTAACTCGCACGGGATAACCGATCGAGGGGAAATCGTGTGAGGGGAGGGGAGAGGGGGAGGGAGGGAGGGGATGTATTGGGGGGGGCGAGACCCATAAAGCTGGGAGGGGAGGGGGAGAGGAGGAGGGGGAATTAGGAATAAATTGAGTCGGAGGGAGGGGGTAAAGTAAGGGTCAGTTCTCCCCCTCCTGTCTTTCTCCCTCCCTCCTCTCTCTCTCTCGAGAATGAGAGAGAGAGAGAGAGAGAGAGAGGGAGGGAGGGAGGTATTTCCTTTTAGCAGCATGACTGACTAGATAATCTTTCCTCTCATTTCTCTGTCATGCCAGGTTGTTCCGTCAGGTCCTGGTTTTAAATGAACCACCCCCCTCTCCCCCCTCCTCTCCAGAACGAGGTCAGCCAAGGTCAGTCCGTTCCCGTGTGTGTATGAGAATACCCCACCCCCCTCCCCGCGACCAACAGCCCTCCCTCCCTCCCTCCCTCCCTCCCGGGAGCAAACTATTCATAGGTCAGTCTATTCTTAGCAGCCAGTGCCTGCCTTAAAGCGAGTGGCCGCTTGTGTGCATGTGGGGCCGCCTAAATCCATCCAGCCTGCCTCTGGCTAAGGTTAAACAGGGTCCCCCCAGCCGTCTAAAATAACGCCCTTGGCTGTGCTATTTCCAGGACACTTACGGGTCGTGGTGATGCCAGCGGACATGTCATGCGGTCATAACACCGTAATCCCTGGGGAATAGAAAGAGGAAAGCACTACCGCTTGTATTGGCAATGGCGTCCTAGATACGTACGCACGCGATTTGAGACAATGATTGGTTCATGGCAGTCATCATGCAAAGCATGCTGGAGTTGCCATGTGTGGTGTAGGGAAGATATGGGTAGACTTGGACCATGGACCCATATACCACGGCGAATGTGTGTGTGTGTGTGTGTACTTCTCGGCGTTTGCTACCGACACAAATCCTAGTGTCCGAGCCACATGTTGGGATGGCGGTAAGGAGGCTGTGGGTTCCTGGCGATGATGGGTCCGAGACACGCCATATCAGGACACAGCAGCAGCTCCAGGTGGGGAACAGAGGTTTTCGGAGAGAAGGCCTGCGTGTCTGTGAGTGGCGGTGGCCGGGGTCTCCCCCCCCTAATGGGACGGGGCCAGGAGGGATGACGTATCTCTAGTCGATCATTTTCCTGTTTTATTCATGATATACGGTCAAGGCAGGCGAGTGGTACTCGATGGCTATAGGGGGGAAGTTGGATGTATACGTCTTGAAGGTACTTTTCTCCCTCCCTCCCAGATGAAAAGTACATAAAACTGCCCAGTCGTTCCTGTCCCCCCCAAATAGCCACTCGTACTCGCCAGGTGCTCGGCCGCTCCTTCCTAATGGCTCGTTTCCTCTTGTTGTCGTCGGGGGTATTGGCAGGCTCTCGCGAGGAATGGATGTGTCCTGCGCGGGGTCCGGTAGGGGTGCCACCGACCCATTACATCTCGACTCGGGCCAGCCAAGCAGTAAGCCCCGCTGTTCCATACAACACTCAGGATCGATCTTCGATGAATCTACGACGGAACAGCATTGCCCACTCTTGCACTTCGACCTTTGTCTCCTTCAGCGGGCGTAGTGCTGTAAATGACATTGCCCAAGACTCGCTACACTAGGATACTAAATTAGATTTTCTGTAGTAATTTTGTGTGCGTAGGACCGTGTATAAGGCCCTCCGGTGTTCTTCCAGTCTGAGTACGCAGGAAAATTCAGTATTCATGGAAATTCCTTTCGGAATTTTGGACTCCGTATCGACAGTTCGAGTTAGCTGTTCTTGAAGAAAACACCTCAGGTCCTGTTGCGGAGGAATCTCCAGCAAATGAGGAGCCTGGCCTCTCCTGAGACTCGGGGAGTTCGTTGATCCAGACCTCCTCTTGGGCCATCGGATGACGGCGGGTATCCAGACGTCAGCCGAGGCGACTCGCTCCAGTTTATTCAATTTCAGCCGCCAGTCTTGCTGAGGGATCCATTCCAGGCTCTGGATACGAAGGTGGCAGTCCGTTCATCACTTTATATTCATGGAGTTCCTTAGTGGTATGTATTTTGAAGCAGAGGTTTCACTCTCCAGGTACCTGATGAAGAGGGAGCCTTCCAGATACGTGGTGAAGATGGAGCCTTGTAGATACTTGAAGATGAAGCCATCCACGTACTTGGGGAGAGGGAAGCATCTCAGACGCTTGGTAGAAGGTGCCTTCCAGACGTTTAGAAGATGGTACCTTCCAGATACTTGGTGAAGATGGAGCCGTTTAGATATTTTCTGGACATGGAGCCGTTCAGATGTTTGAAGACAGCTTTAAGGAGAGGCAACAGCCATCTTGGGGTAGGTGGCTGGATCGTCACTCTTGAAGGGCTGAGATCGTTCCGGGAGACTGGGTCGTGGCATTTTCAGGTCCCTGCAGGAGGTTCTGTCTTTGCGTTTGCAGGGCTATGGTCAGGTCAGGAAGTTGTGATCGTGACAGGAGACTGGATCGCCATCGCTGAAGCTGTGGTCGTTGCCAAAATGTCCGGATCGCCACCCTAGAGGACGTCTTCCCCTACATCCTGGGTAAATAGACGTGTATCCATCCATCGGGGTGCAGAAGGGGTAGAGACACTTAAAAAAAAAAAAATCGTGTCTTTCCACTGGTGATAGCAGCATCAAGTTTGACCCCCTCATCCTAAAACCGTGAGGAGAGTTGGGAGTCTGCCTCTCGCTGTAAAGAAACCAAGCCTTTAAATCGTTCCAGTTCTCCTCCAAAAGGCATGGTCGCCCCCAGCGGTGTTGTATGTCTTTCTCGGAGATGATCACCTCTCCATTTTATTATATATTGCCATGCATATTTAGCTTAGAAAAATGCCCCCATAAAGCTCTGCATTACGACTGCCTGAGTGGCGATTATGTTGAAATTGATTGTACATTGGGAACTTATTTTAACGTATTCCAGTCTTTTGTCCACTTTTTTTTTTTTCTATCATAAACGCCAAGCGTTCAGCAGCCTTTTCCCCAGAGCCGTAATTCACCCCGACGACAATGGGACGTACATTAGCCAGTCAGGAATATGAGTCTGGCGATAAAACCTCCACTGGAGCGGGTGTAGACAGACGACCTGGCCTGACCTCATCCGTCAGGGGTGTCGTCGGGGAAGGGAGGGGTCGTCCTCCACCCCTGAAGTCTCTCGACAGCCATAACTCACGCCCCACCAGACACATAATACTCCGACAGCAGCGGTGGCAGCATACTAGCACCACCAAGTTTGGCCGCCATCTGGGGAACCCAGGTACCATAAACACTATACCCCAAGTGTTGTGAGAAGAGGAATTAGCACCCGCCGTCTCTATCTCTCTCCAGGATTAATCGATGTAAATTTTTCTTTTCTGAGGTGATACTATTTTTGGTTGAGTTATTTTGAAACGTTCCTGCAATGCACTGCTGAGGGGAGGCGTCGAATGTGAATCCCTCGGTGTTTGTAGATGACACTGTCCCAGGTGCACACTCGAGAGGAAATCCGGAAGCTGGTAACGTAGTTCGGGAGAACATGTTTGTGAAAAGGAGAAAGCTGAGAGTAGATGTGAACAAAAGTGAATTAAAGAGGTGCAGCATGGGGACGAGACAGAATGCATCGAGGGTAAGTTTGAATGGGCGAGATCCTGGTGGAACTGAAGTGCTTTAGGTACTTCCCGGAGTGGACGTGCCAGCAGGTGTAACCATGGGGACTAAAGAGGAAGCTAAGGATCCCGGGTGCATCGTGGATTGTGTGGAAGAGACGGTGTATAATGTTCAGTATAGGCTAGTGCATCAGCGATAGATAAGGTAACTGCGAGAATCAGCAGTTTTAAACGACTTGTGTTAAGCCCGAAGCAGGACGGAGCCTAACAGTGGAGACCACCTTGAATATTATAGAGTATTCTACAATATTCGCAAAGAGTTAAGTACTTCATTCTCTGCTTATCACCAAACTTAATGATTTTCTAAACAGAACGGATGTAGAGCACTTTAGCCCGCCATATGGGCTCTTGACATACAAGAAGAACTGATTTTTCCAAGCTCCCTCACCCTCAAGTTTGCTGACTTACCATAGCAAGTCACAGATAGCGTCCTATGCTCTCGACACCAACCGTTTTAAAAGCCTTTCCACAGGCTGTCACATGGCAGTCTCTTAATAGAATCTCGAGCAGGTCTCCACCTAGAGTTGGTGTTCCGCCTCCAGCTTCACGGGAACAGAGTGTCATCTGTACTTCACTTTGTAGAAGAAGATTAAGTTTTTGTTAAAGGAAGATTTTTCTGTCTGTCTACCACGACTACAAACATCACAAGCGTCTCTTAGTGCAGAGATGGGTATGCGGTCCCGACAGTGTTGTATGGATGCAAGCGTGGAGGTGCTGGAAGCGTACTGATGTAACGCTCAAGGACGGTATGTTGTGTGGGACTCGATGGTCGTGAAAGGAACGACAGCGTAAGAGAGACCTGTCGTAGTAAGTGGAGTCTTGACCGATGAGAGCTGATCAAGACGTTCTGTAGTAGTTTTAGACGTACGGAGATGATGAGCGAAGAAAGAAAGACTCATGAAGATGATTCGACCTCGGGTCTTGCGTCAATACTTCTCTCTCGACGGCGCTGTTCATTTACGCTCCTGCGTGTGTGGTTCGAGGCGAATATTCTGGTCTAGACCAGGTTTAGAACGACGTAGATTTTATCTTGTTTCGAACTACGTTACACATCTCGGTGATCCGTGGTACTAAATTTCTTTTTTAAGGGGGGCTCATCAGGTAGGAGTCTCTCTTTCTCACGTTTCATCAACGTGCGTGAAAGTTGGCGAGACCGCTTCGCACACCGGACATCCACGCTCGTAATGTGCACCACAGCTGTTGGCGGAGTCGAACGTGACGGGGGAGGGGAAGGGTGTAGAGAAAACCCTCCTTCAGGGCAGGAGATTCACGCCATCCTTTTTGTTCCTGCGAGTCTCACTGGGGAAGACTTGGGCAATAATCTTTTACTTGTGTCGACCCGGCTGCTCCCCTCGATGCTCTCCCTTACCTAATCCCGACGTGGTCGGAAATTGACATGAAAGTCTCTCTGTTCTGCAAGGGGCACTATCACCTGCACATGACTGTCAGCTTCCTGTGCAACGTGACGACGCTGCATATTTCCAAGGGGTGGGGGGGCCAGGTTTCCCGTGCCACTATAGTCTTGCCGAGTCTAGTGTGTTCCAACGGCTTGCTGATCACTCGCGTTGGCCATCCTCTCGTGGGCAGGAACGTGCAGATGTACAGCCCATTCCCGAAGACAGCGCCGTTGGAAGCATCTGGATGAGGGAAAAAAGAAAACTGACGAAGCCATTCTTGCAGGACTGGACCGTCTCACGACTTTGGCGAAGTTCCCTTCCATGATGGCAAACACGCCTCTGTTGGGTCTCTCTGGATTCCAGTATCTCCTCTGAGAGGGGCGGGCCATGCGGTATACAACGGTCGAAAGCATCAAGAGGATTTAAAGCAGCGTGGGCTCGAGTATTTCTCAAAGTGAATTAAACTCGTCTCCGAGGAGCAAATCCTCATCGCCCCGACCCGACGCCAGGCCCGTACTCCGCCAGACATACAACCCACTTCGCCTCGTGGATGAGTTGCAAATTCCCGTTTGCCTGCTGGTTATTCCCGGCGTTTGTCTAAACGAGGCCGTTTTGTGGTGAGGAGGGAGAGAACGCACTCATTAACGGAAACACGATATCCACGCACTTGCCGACGGTATCCAAGAAGATTTATGAGGGCGATTGTCAGCTGATGTTGACAAAGGTCTGGATTGGGTCCAGTGTTTGGAGGGACGAGTATTGGGGTCTTATTTACATTTTTTTTTTTTTTCTAACGTATAATATTTTCATTTTCCTAAAGCGAGTGATCTTTGAAGGGCCATGCAGGTAAAATTGTCACTGGTGGGATGAATTTTGAACATGGGCTGGGGGGAGGAGGAGGAGGAGGGCCTTAAAGAAACCGTAACCCCGGTATTCAAAAACAAGTAGTAGAGGAGCCGACTTGGACTCTCGGAGTGTCTTGAGGTAGACTCGAGTAGGGTCAGAGTTAGATTCTTAGGAGGCCCCGTTGGAGGGGCCAATGAGGACATGTGAGACGCCTGCTATGCGCTCCAGAAAGAGCCGTGTTTCGAAGCGGCTGAGATGAATCTTGAGATCTCAGAGTAAACTGCCGAAGGAGCCAAGGATTTGCCTTTGAGGAGGCGCGAGTCGAGCCCTTTATAAGAGTTGAGGTGGACTGTTTAATAGGTTCGGCGGAGCTTTGAGGAGGCGGAGATGCCCTTCTCAGGCAGCAGTGACGGCAGATCACACTTGAATCCAGTCCTCCCGTGTTTATGCTGATATTCTTGTGTATGTGTAATTGCCAACATTTCTTGAATTCCTCATCAGTCCTTATAGAAATTATTATTGGCTCTATGATAATTATATATGCGTCAAACGCATTTCGATGTAAATCTCCACAGCAGAACTATGAGGTATGTTGTCGGCGTCAGTAAACACATGATGTTACGAACCTCAGAGATTAGCTTAATAGTAGTGACATAAATTTCCCTCGTGGATTTTTTAAGTATTTGCAGCACAATGTTAAACTCTCCGACAAGAGACTTTCAGAGTACAGTATTGCCATTTTTTTTTTTATCATTTCCGGGATATAGATTATTAAGCTCAGGAAGGTTTGAGGTTGAAATCTGTGAACCAGACGATTTTTGTTTTGCTAACCAGTACTTTCACGAATAAAGTGCACCATCCGCACAGGAGTTGCCATGACCAGGTTGGTTAGGACTCGCATGGTTTTCTTTGGGCACTGATGATAGCCCGAGCAGAGAAAATAACTCTTACTTTAGTAATGATTTTACAGCCTGCTGAGTGTATTACAACATCACATATTAAATCCACAAATCCCAAAATCTCAGACGCTCAACGTTCCAGTCCTCTCTCACAAATTTATGAAATTCCGTCCCATTTTTTTCTTATCTGTTCGTCTGCCTTGCGACCGAGAGATTTATATTAAATGATGAAAATAAAGTCATCGAATTCACATCTCCTGGATCTGAGCTGAATAGAGGATCAGCAGTTTAGTCGGGGGGGAAAAGTCTTCAAATCCCGCTTCCAGACGCAAGTTGCTGGAAGCCGTTCCATGAATAGCCATACGGTCACGCCGGAACCTGATATTCAGGGAGTCTATTGAATTTACAAAGGGAAAAATATTTGTTGTCTGTCCGTGTGTTCCTTGTTACTTGTTCTTTTTTTTTTGTCGTTTTATATCCTTCACGTCGACAGCTGAGGAATCTGGAGTAGGAATTCGAGTCGATTCCATAAACGAAAAGTGCGTTTCAGATACCAGCTTCAGAGATGTAGACCTAGGGATATGGAACGTTGCTGTGATCATTCGTTTTTTTTTTTATGTTGAAGGCTTCAGTCACGGACAAAAGTCCACATCAAGGCCGGACCCTAATTAGAATATAGAGAGAAATGAGAAAGGGGGAAAAACAGACAGGGAAAGTATTTACACATTTTTGAAGAAGTGAAAAACATGTCTCTTGAAATGAGCCAGGTCATAGTTATTGGGAAAGACATGAGAAGGTAGAGAGTTCCAGAGCTTCGACGTGTAGGGAAAGTAGTTATCAAAACGGCACACCCTTGCGTTGCCGATGGCCACACAATAATCATGTGACGCAGCAGCTTGCCGAGTGTTTGTTCCAGTGATGCTCAAGGCAACGTTTTAAGGAAATTTGACTCAGTGATTCTTAAGGCAACACTTCAAGTGAGTATTTGTTCTAGTGGTGTTCAAGGCAAAGCGTACAGTGAGTTTGTCCCAGAAGTTGTCAAGACAACGCTTCCAATGATGTTTTTTTCTAATAGTGCTCAGGACAACGTTTCTAGTGAGTGCTTGTTCCATTGGTGATCAAGGCAAATCTTCCTATAGATATTTTCTCCAGTTGTGCTCAAGCCAACGTTTCCTGTGAGTGTTTGTTCCAGTGGTGTTCAAGGAAACGCCTCCAGTGAGCTTGTCCCAATGATACTCAGGTCAACGCTTCCAGAGAATATTTGTTCAAAAGGTGCTCAAGGTAACGTTTTCAGTGAGCCTTTGTTTCAGCGATGCTGAAGGCAACGCTTCCAGTAAATCTGACTCAGTGTTGCTTAAGGCAACGCGTCCAGTGAGTATTTGTTTCAGTGGTGATAAATGCAAAGCTTCCAGTGATTTTGTCTCAGTGGTGCTCAAGGCAACGCTTCCAATGATTGTTTGTTCCGCGGATGCTCAAGGCAACGTTTCCAGTAAGCCTTTGTTCCACTGGTGCTCAAGGCAACTCTTCTTGTGAGTGTCTGTTCGAGTGATGTTCAAGGCAATACTTCCATTAAATTTCACTCAGGGTTCCTTCAGGCAACGCTTCCGGTGCGTGTTTGTTTCAGTGGTGCTCAAGGCAAAGCTTCCAGATATTTGTCCCAGTGGTGCTCAAGGCAAAGCTTCCAGATATTTGTCCCAGTAATCCTCAAGGCAACGTTTCCTCTGAGTGTTTGTTCCGGTGGTGCTCCAGGCAACATTTCTAGTGAGCCTTTGTTCCAGTGGTGCTTAAGACAACGATTCCTGTGAGCGTTTGCTCCAGTGATACTCAAGGCAACGTTTCCAGTAAACTAGACTCAGTGATGCTTAAGGCAACGCTTCTAGTGAGTATTTGTTCCAGCGGTGCTCAAGGGAAAGTTTCCAGTAATTATTTCTTCCGGTTTTGCTCAAGGCAACGATTCCTCTGAGCCTTTGTTCCAGTGATACTCAAGGTAACGTTTCCAGGAAATTTAAATCAGTGTTGCTTGAGGCAACGCTTCCAGTGAGAATTTGTTCCATTGGTGCTCAAGCCAAAGCTTCCAGTAAGTTTGTCCCAGATGTGATCAAGACAACGCTTCCAGTGAGAGTTTGTTCTAATGGTGTTCAATGCAGCGCGTCTAGTGAGTGTTTGCTCCAGTGGTGCTCAAGGCAACGATTCCTGTATGTTCTTTTTCCAGTGGTGCTCAAATCAACGCTTCCTGTGAGTATTTGTTCCAGTGGTGCTCAGGGGAACGCTTCAAATGAGCCTGCCCCAGTGATTCTCATGTCAACGCTTCCAGCGAATGTTTGTTACGGTGGTGTTCAAGGTAACGTTTTAAGTGAGCCTTTGTTCCACCGATGCTCAAAGCAACGCTTGCAGAATATCTGATTCATTGTTGCTTAAGGCAACGCTTCCAGGGATTATTTGTTTCACTGGTGCTTAAGGTAAAACTTCGAGAGATTTTGTCTCAGTGGTGCTCAAGACATCGCTTCCTGTGAGTGTTTGTTCCAGTGATGCTCAAGGCAATGCTTCCAGTAATTTTGACTCAGTGGTGCTTAAGTTAATGCTTCCAGTGACTGTTTAAGTGGTGCTCATGGCAAAGCTTCCAGAGATTTTGTCCCAGTAGTGCTCAGGGCAACGCTTCATGTGAATGTTTGTTCCAATGATGCTCAAAGCACCGTTTCCCGTAAATCAGACTCAGTGATTTTTAAGGCAACTCTTCCAGAGAGCATTTGTTCCAGCGGTTCTCAAGGTAAAGCTTCCAATGTTTGTTAGTTCCGGTAGTGCTCAAGACAACCTTTCCAGTGAGCCTTTGTTCCAGTGGTGCTCAAGGTAACGCTTCCTTTGAGTGTTTGTTCCAATGATGCTCAAGGCAACGCTTTTAGTAAATTTGAGTCAGTGTTGCTTCAAGCAACGCTTCCAGTGAGTATTTGTTTCAGTGGTGCTCAAGGCAAAGCTTCCAGAGATTTTGTTCAAGAGGTGCTCAGGGTAACGCTTCCTGTGAGTGTTTGTTCCAGTGATGCCCAGTGCAACGTTTCTAGTAAATCAGACTCAGTGATGCTTAAGGCAACGCTTCCAGTGAGTATTATTCCAGTGGTGCTTAAGGTAAATCTTCCAGTGAGTTTGCCCCAAAAGTGGTCAAGACAACGTTTCAAGTGAGAGTTTGTTCCAGTGATGCTCAAAGCAATGCTTCCAGTGACTTTGTCCCACTAGTGCTCAAGACAACGCTTCTTGTGAGTGTTTGTTCCAGTGATGGTCAAGACAACGCTTACTGTCAGTGTTTATTCCAATGATGCTCAAGGCAACACTTCCAGTGCGTGTTTGTTCCAGTGGTGCTCAATGCAAAATTTTGTGAGTGTTTGTTCTAGTGGTACTCACTGCAACTCTTTTAGTGAGTTTGTACCAGTGGTGTTCAAGACAACACTTCCTGTCAGTGATTGTTCCAGTGTTTCTCAACGTAACGCTTCCTGTGACTATTTGTACCAGTGTTGCTCAAGGCAAAGTTTCCTGCGAGTGTTTGTTCCAATGATGCTCAAATCTACGTTTCTAGTGAATGTTTGTTCCGATGGTGCTCAGCGTATCGTTTCCAGTGAACCTTAATCCAGCGATGCTCAAGGCAACGCATCCACTAAATTTGACTCATTCTTACTTAAGGCAGTGAGTATTTGTTTCAGTGATGCTCAAGGAAAAACTTTAAGTGATTTCGTCCCAGTGATGCTCAAGGCAACGCTTCCTGTGAGTGTTTGTTCCGTTGGTTTTCAAGGCAACGTTTCCAGGGAGTATTTGTTCCATTGGTGCTTAAGTTAACGCTTTCAATAATTGTTTGTTCCTGTGGTGCTTAAGGCAACGTTTCCAGTGAGAATTTGTTCCACTGGTACTCAAGGCAACGCTTCCTTTTGAGTGTTTGTTCCAGTAATGTTCAAGGTAACGCTTCAAGTAATTCTAACTCAGTGTTCCTTCAGGCAACGCTTCCAGTGAGTATTTGTTTCAGTGTTGCTCATGGCAAAGCCTCCAGAGATTTTGTCTCAGTGGTGCTCAATGCAACGCTTCATGTGAGTGTTTGTTCCAGTGATGCTCAAGGCAACGTTTCCAGTAAATTAGATTCGGTGATGCTTAGGGCAACCGTTCCAGTGAGTATTTGTTCCAGCGATGCTTAGGGTAAAGCGTCCAGTAATTGTTTGTTCCGGTGGTGCTCAAGGCAACGTTTCCTGTGAGTGTTTCTTCCACTGATGTTCAAGGCAACACTTCCAGTAAAATTGACCCATTCTTGCTTCCAGCAACGTTTCCGTTGAGGATTTGTTTCACTGGTGCTCAAGGTAAAGCTTCCAGAGATTTTGTTTAAGTGGTGCTCGAGGCAAAGCTTCTAGAGATTCTGTTCAAGTGGTGCTCAATGTAACGCTTCCTGTGAGCGTTTGTCTCAGCGATGCTTAATTCAACGTTTCCAGTGAATGCTCCGGTGGTGTTCAAGGTAACGTTTTCAGTGAGCATCTGTTCCAGCGATGCTTAAGGCAACGCTTGCAGTAATCTGATTCAGTGTTGCTTAAGGCAACTCTTACAGGGATTATTTGTTTCACTGGTGCTCAAGGTAAAACTTCCAGTGATTTTGTCCCTGCGGTGTTCAAGACAACACTTTCTGTGAGTGTTTCTTCCAGAGATGCTTAAGTTAACGCTTCCAGTGATGGTTTGATCCGATGGTGCTCAAGGCAACATTTCCAGTGAGCCTTTGTTCCATTGGTGCTCAAGGCAACTATTCCTGTGAATGTTTATTCCAGTAATGCTTAAGGAAACGCTTCAAGAAATTTTGACTCAGTGTTGCTTCAGGCAACGCTTCCAGTGAGTATTTGTTTCAGTGGTGCTCATGGCAAAGCTTCCAGATATTTTGTCCCAGTGGTACTCAAGGCAACGCTTCATGTGAGCGTTTCTTCCAGTAATGCTAAAGGCAACGTTTCCAGTATATTAAACTCAGTGATGCTTGAAGCAACGTTTCCAGTGAGTATTTGTTTCAGAGGTGCTCAAGGTAAAGCTTCCAGTGATTATTTGTTTCGATGGTGCTCAAGGCAAGGTTTCCGGTTAGCCTTTGTTCCATTGGTGCTCAAGGCAACGATTCCTGTTAGTGTTTGTTCCAATGGTGCACAAGGCTACGCTTCCAGTAAATTTGACTCAGTGTTGCTTCAGGCAACGCGTACAATGAGAATATGTTTCAGTGGTGCTCAAGGCAAAGTTTCCAGAGATCTTGTTCAAGTGGTGCTTAAGGCAACGCTTCCTGTGTGTGTTTGTTCCGGTGATGCTCAATGCAACGTTTCCAGTAAATTAGACTCAGTGATGCTTAAGGCAACGCTTCCAGTGAATATTTTTTCAGTGGTGCTGAAGGTAAAGCTTCCAGTGAGCTTGTCCCAGAAATGGTCAAGAAGACATTTCCAAAGAGAATTTGTTCTAATGTTACGCAAGACAACGTTTCTTGTGAGTGTTTGTTCCAATGGTGCTCAAGGGAACGCTTCCTGTGAATGTTTCCTCCAGTTGTGCTCAAGGGAACTCTTCCACTGAGTTTGTCCCAGTGATGCTCAAGGTAACGCTTTCTGTCAGTGTTTGTTCCATTGGTTCTCAAGACAACGCTTTCTACGAGTGTTTGTTCCAGTGATGCTCAATTCAACGCTTTTAATGACTATTTGTTCCGGTCGTGCTCAAGGTAACGTGTCCAGTGAGCCTTTTTTTCAGTGATGCTCAAGGCAACGCTTCTAGTGACTTTGTCCCACTAGTGCTCAAGGCAACGCTTTCTGTGAGTGTTTGTTCCATTGGTGATCAGGACAACGCTTCCTGTCATTGTTTATTCCAATGATGCTCAAGACAACGCTTCCAGTGGGTGTTTGTTCAGGTTTTCTCAACATAACGCTTCCTATGAGTGGTTTTACCAGTGTTGCTCAAGACCAAGCTTCCTAAGAGTGTTTGTTCCAGTGATGCTCAAGTCAACGCTTCCAGTGAATGTTTGTTCCGGTGGTGCTCAAGGTATCGTGTCTAGTGAGCCTTAATCTACCGATGCTCAATGCAACGCTTCCAGTAAATTTAACTCAGTGTTACTTAAGGCAACGCTTCCAGTGAGTGTCTGTTTCAGTGGTGCTCAAGGGAAAGCTTCAAGTGATTTTTTCCCAGAATTTGTTCTAATGGTGCGCAAGACAACGCACCTAGTGAGTGTTTGTTGTAGTGATGCTCAAGGGAACGCTTCCTGTGAAGGTTTTTTCCGGTTGTGCTTAAGGCAACACTTCTAGTGAGTTTGTCCCAGTAGTGCTCAAGGCAACGTTTTTTGTTTGTGTTTGTTCCAGTGGTTCTCAAAATGACGCTTCCGGCTAGAGTTTGTTCCAGTGATGCTCAAGTCAACGCTTCTAAAGAATATTTGCTCCGTTCATGCTCAAGGTAACGTGTCCAGTGAGCCTTTATTCCAGTGATGCTCAAGGCAACTCTTCCAATGATTTTGTCCCACTAATGCTCAAGGCAACGTTTCCTGTGAGTGTTTGTTCCAGTGGTTATCAAGACAGCGCTTCCTGTCAGTGTTTATGCCAATGATGCTCAAGGAAACGCTTCCAGTGCATGTTTGTTCCCGTGGCGCTCAAAGCAACGCTTCCTGTGAGTTTTTCTTCCGGTGGTGCTCAAGGCAATGCTTCCTGTCAGTGTTTGATCCAGTGGTTCTCAAGACAACGCTTCCTGCGAGTTTTGTTCCAGTGATGATCAAGTCAACGCTTTCAGTGAATGTTTGTTCTAGTTGTGCTCAACGTAACGTGTCCAGTGAGCCTTTGTTCCAGTGGTGCTTCAGGCAACGCTTACTGAGAGCCTTTTTTTCTAGTGATGCTCAAGCAAAGTTTACATTGATTTTGTCCCAGTGGTGCTCAAGGCAAAGCTTCTAGTGATTTTCTCCCAGTGGTGGTCAAGGCAACGATTCCTGTGAGTCTTTGTTCCAGTGATACTCAAGGTAAAGTTTCCAGGAAATTGACTCAGTCTTGCTTAAGGCAACGCTTCCAGTGAGCATTTCTTCCAATGGTGCTCAAGAGTTTGTCCCAGATGTGGTCAATACAACTCCTCCAGTGAGAGTTTGCTCTAATGGTGCTTAATGGAAAGCGTATAGTGAGTTTTTGTTCCAGTGGTGTTCAACGCAATGATTCCTGTATGTGTTTGCTCCAGTGGTGCTCAAGGCAAAGCTTACAATGATCCTATCCCAGAGATGCTCTTGTCAACGCTTTCAGTGAATGTTTGTTCGGTGGTGTTCAAGGTAACGTTTTTAGTGAGATTTGTTCCAGCGATGCTCAAGGCAACGCTTGCAGTAAATCTGATTCCGTGTCTCTTAAAGCAACGCTTCCAGGGATTATTTGTTTCAGTGGTGCTCAACTCAAAACTTCCACTGATTTTGTCCCAATGGTGCTCAAGACAACGCTTCCTGTGAGTGTATGTTTCAGTGATGCTTAAGTAAACGCTTTCAGTGATTGTTTGTTCCGGTGGTGCTCAAGGCAACGTTTCCAGTGAGCCTTTGTTCCATTGGTGCTCAAGGCAACGTTTCCTGTGAGTGTTTGCTCGAGTGATGCTCAAGTAAACGCTTCCAGTAATTTTGACTCAGTGTTGCTTCAGGCAACGATTCCAGGGAGTATTTGTTTCAGTGGTGCTAATGGCAAAGCTTCCAGAGATTTTGTCCCAGTAGTGCTCAAGGCAACGCATGGTGTTAGTGTTTGTTCCTGTGATGCTCAAGGCAACGTTCCCAGTAAATTAGATTCAGTGATGCTTAGGGCAACGCTTCCAGTAAGTATTTGTTCCAGCGGCGCTCAAGGTAAAGCTTCTAGTGATTTTTTGTTCCGGTGGTGCTCAAGGCACAGTGAGCCTTTTTTTCCAGTGGCTCTCAAGGCAATGCTTCCTCTGAGTGTTTGTTCCAATGATGTTCAAGGCGACGGTTCCAGTAAATTTGACTAAGTGCTACTTCAAGCAACGCTTCCAGTAAGTATTTGTTTCACTGGCGCTGAAGACAAAGCTTCCAGGATTTTGTTCAAGGTCCTCAAGGCAATACTTCCACATATTTTGTTCAAGAAAGCATTTGTCCCAGTGATACTCAAGTCAACGTTTCCAGTGAATGTTTGTCCCAATGGCGTTGAAGGTAACGTTCTCAGTGAGCATCTGTTCCAGCGATGCCCAAGGCAACGCTTGCAGTAAATCTGATTCAGTGTTGCTTAAGGCAACGCTTCGAGGGATTATTTGTTTCTTTGCCGCTCAAGGCAAAGCTACCAGTGATTTTCTCCCAGTGGTGATCATGGCAACGGTTCCTCTGAGTCTTTGTTCCAGTGATGCTCAAGGTAAAGTTTCCAGGAAGTTTGAATCAATGTTGCTTAAGGCAACGCTTCCAGTGAGCATTTGTTCCAGCGGTGCTCATGCCAAAGCTTCCAGTGAGTTTGTCCCAGATGTGGTCAAGACAATGCTTCCATTGAGAGTTTGTACTAATGGTGCTCGAGGGAAAGCGTCTAGTGAGTTTTCGTTCCAGTGGTGTTCAAGGCAACGCTTCCTGTGGGTGTTTGTTCCAGTGATGCTCAAGGAAACGCTTCCAGTAATTTTCACTCAGCGTTACTTATGGCAACGTCTTCAGTGAGTATTTGTTTCAGTGGTGCTCATGGCAAAACTTGCACAAATTTTGTCCCAGTGATGTTCAAGGCAACGCTTCATCTGAGTGTTTTCTCCAGTAATGCTCAAGGCAACGTTTCCAGTAAATTAGACACAGTGATGCTTAAAGGAACGCTTCCAGTGAGTATTTGTTCCAGCGGTGCTCAGTGTAAAGCTTCTATTGATTGTTTGTTTCGGTGGTGATCAAGGCAGCGTTTCCAGCGAACCTTTGTTCTAGTGGTGCTCAAGGCAACAATTCATGTGAGTGTTTGTTCCAATGATGCCCAAGGCTCAGCTTCCACCAAGCTTGACGCTGTGTTGCTCAAGAAACGCTTCCAGTAAGAATATGTTTCAGTGGTGCTCAAGGCAAAGCTTCCAGAAATTTTGTTTAAGTGGTGCTCAAGGCAACGCTTCCTGTGAGTATTTGTTACAGTGATGCTCACTGTAACGTTTCCTGTAAATTAGACTCCGTGATGCTTAAGGCAACTCTTCCAGTGAGTATTTATAGAGTGATGCTGAAAGTAAAGCTTCCAGTGAGTTTGTCCTGGAAGTGGTCAAGACAACATTTCCAGAGAGAATTTGTTCTAATGAAGCGCAAGACAACCTTTTTTTTGTGAGTGCTTGTTCCAATGGTGCTCAAGGGAACGCTTCCTGTGAATGTTTGTTCCAGTTGTGCTCAAGGGAACGCTTCCAGTGAGTTTGTCCCACTGGTGCTCAAGACAACGCTTCCTGTCAGTGTTTCTTCCAGTGGTCTCAAGATAACGCTTCCTGCGAGTGTTTCTTCCAGTGATGAAAAAGACAACGCTTCCAATGAATATTTGTTCCGGTCGTGCTCAGGATAACATGTCCAGTGAGTCTTCATGCATCAAGTGATTTTGTCCCATTGATGCTCAAGGCAACGCTTCCTGTGAGTGTTTGTTCCGTTTATCCCAGAAATGGTCAAGACAACATTTCCAGAGAGAATTTGTTCTAATGGTTCGCATCCCTGTATTTTTTTGTGAGTGTTTGTTCCAGTGGTGCTCAAGGGATCGCTTCCTGCTCCAATTGTTCTAAAGGGAACTCTTCCAGTGAGTTTGTCCCACTAGTGCTCAAGGTAACGCCTCCTGTCAGTGTTTCTTCCAGTTGTTCTCAAGATAACGCATCCTGCGAGTTTTTGTTCTAGTGATGCAAAAGGCAACGCTTCCAATGAATATTTGTTCCTGTCGTGCTCAGGGTAACATGTCCAGTGAGTCTTTGTTCCAGTGATGCTCAAGGCAATGCTTCCAGTGATTAACTCCCACTAGTGCTCAAGGCAACGCTTCCAGTGCCTGTTTGATCCAGTGTTTCTCAACTTAACGCTTCCTCTGACTATTTGTACCAGTGTTGCTCAAGGCAAAGCTTCCTGCGAGTGTTTGTTCCAATGATGCTCAAGTCAACGCTTCCAGTGAATGTTTGTTCCGGTGGTGCTCAAAGGTATCGTTTCCAGTAAGCCTTAATCCAGCGATGCTCAAGGTAACGCTTCCAATAAATTTAACTCATTGTTACTTGAGGCAACGCTTCCAGTGAGTGTTTGTTTCAGTGGTGCTCAAAGCAAAGCTTCAAGTGATTTTGTCCCATTGATGCTCAAGGCAGCGGTTTCTGTGTGTTTGTTCCGTTGGTGCTCAAGGCAACGTTTTCGGAGCCTTTGTTCCAGTGGGGCTCAAGGCAACACTTCCTGTCAGTTTTTGTTTCAGTGATGCCCAAGGGAACGCTTCCAGTAGATTTAATTCAGTGTTGCTGAAGGCAATGATTCCAGTGAGTATTTGTTTCAGTGGTATTCAAAGCAAAGCACCCAGAAAATTGTCCCAGTAGTGCTGAAGGCAAAGCTTCTTTTGAGTGTTTGTTCCAGTGATGTCCTAGGCTACGCTTCCAGTAAGTTTAACTCAATGTTGCTTCAAGAAACGCTTCCAATGAGAATATGTTTCAGTGGTGCTAAAGGCAAAGCTTCCAGAGATTTTGTTCAAGGGGTGCTCAAGGCAACGCTTCCTGTGAATGTTTCTTTCAGTGATACTCAATGCAAAGTTTCCTGTAAATTAGACTCCGTGATGCTTAAGGCAACGTTTCCAGTGAGTATTTTTTGAGTGGTGCTCAAAGTAAAGCTTCCAGTGAGTTTATCCCATAAGTGGTCAAGACAACATTTCCAGAGAGAATTTGTTGTAATGGTGCGAAAGACAGCATTTTTTTTGTGAGTGTTTGTTCCAGTGGTGCTCAAGGAACGCTTCCTGTTCAGTTGTGCTAAAGGGAACTCTTCCAGTGAGTTTGTCCCACTGGTCCTCAAGGCAACGCTTCCTGTCAGTGTTTCTTCCAGTTGTTCTCAAGATAATGCTTCCTGCGAGTGTTTGTTCTAGTAATGCAAAAGGCAACGCTTCCAATGAATATTTGCTCCGGTCGTGCTCAGGGTAACATCTCCAGTGAGTCTTTGTTCCAGTGATGCCCAAGGCAATGCTTCCAGTGTTTACTCCCACTAGTGCTCAAGGCAACGCTTCCTGTGGGTGTTTCTTCCATTAGTGATCAAGAGAACGCTTCCTGTCATTGTTTATTCCAATGATGCTCAAGGCAACACTTCCAGTGCGTGTTTGTTCCAGTGTTTCTCAACGTAACGCTTCCTCTGAGTGTTTGTACCAGTTTTGCTCAAGGCAAAGCTTCCTGCGAGTGTTTGTTCCAATGATGCTCAAGTCAACGCTTCCAGTGAATGTTTGTTCCG